>JASANF010013021.1:0-22602 GCA_030248245.1 Trissonchulus sp. WLG1_4 | reverse complement strand
ACAGTTTAGGTGGACAAAATTTCTGGCAACCTTTTTGCTATACTTTGAATTTAAAATGCGCTGCACAGTATGCTGTGCATCGTGAAAAGTTGCCTAACGTGAAAGTGGATGAACGTCCTACGGCTTTGTTTCTGCGAGTACAAGAACGGAAGTATGAATAAATTTCGGATGTTAATAGGTTTCAAAAGGTGCGGAAAAATCCGCCTCGAGTAAGGGCGACCCTTCAATTGCAACAAAAAACAAAAATACGGATAAATGACCCACCTACCCGCTGTCATGCGGGCCGCTGCAAATTCCGTCCCGTTACAAACACTATCATCAACATTTTGTTCTTGGAAAATTTCAGCGCAGAAACTACCATATTACTGTATTGCTGTAATAAGATTGTAAGTTGATAAAGGTTAGCTAACAAACGTGTGTAGAATTGTACTGTTGTTGGTGATACACTTTGATTGTATATTATGATTCTACTCAGTTGTCTGTAAAGTTCTAAAGTGGTGACTTTGTTAATACAATATTAGCTCAGTGTCACTGCGATGGATGGAACAGCAATCCCGTCGTATATCTCGACAGCAGAACTGTGGACTTCTTATCAAATCTCGTCGACTGGTTTTGAAAGCAGCTTTCAATAAGGTTGAGACTGACGAGGATCGACAAAATCGGGCTACAAAGGGTACAATTCCAGAGTCCAGACACAATTGACTACCCTAATGAAACAGAAATTACTGAAACTAATGACGATAACGTTTGGAAAATTTGTAATACTAGCGTGGGCAACACATCCAAACCGTGGACTGAAAAATTTCTAGTAAATGGAAAATGGATATGCATGAAACCTTGTGGAATAAAACAGCTGGAAAACAGCAGCTAAACAAAGTTCAGTAGAATTGAGAACCTATACCAATCAACCTGTTCCAGTGACAGGTGAGGTTATTGGTCAGAGTTAGAAGCAGGAATGACGAACCGACGCAGCTATATTGTGTCGTCAAAAGTAAAGCTGCGCGTTCATGGTTGAGTAAAGTCAGTGTCAATTGGGCAAAAGTGGTGAACTAATATTATTACATTGTTACATTGCAAAATTACAAATTAATTCGCTAGAAGCGAATAAATTGGAACCAACTTTGAAACTTCGCCTTGAAAAGATCGATAAAACAATACAATTAATTTTTGGAACCAAGCTAGGAGAAGTAAAAATTGACCCAGCTAGGCTAACTTTAAAGCCTAATGCACACCCAAAATTTCATAAAAACAAACCTGTTCCTTTGTTCCCACACGAAAAGATTAAACAAACACTATAAAACGAAATTGAAGAAGGAATTTTTAAAAAAATGGCGAATTCTGAACGGCGGCACCGATAGAACCTATTGTAAAGCCAAACAGACTTGTTCGAATCTGTGCTGATTTTAAAGTAACCGTATGAGTTTCACTTTTTTCTGGAAAAACTTCTCATGAACACTTTGACAAATTAGAAACAGTACTAAAGCAGTTTCAACAAATGAACGGAAAACTTGGACGTGGAAACATCTCATTTTTCAAACCAGAAGTTTTAGTTGTGGGTCACAAAGTCAACAGCAATTGAATACGTCCCATCGCATTGAAGCTGGATGGCAAGTCCGAACCAGAAAATGTCGCAAAAAACCAGAGTTAAATAGTTTTTTAGTTATGTTAACTTACTATAACAAGCACATACCAAACCTTGCAAGCAAATGCTTCTATTTGTACAAACTTTTTAAGAAAGGAAAATGCTGGAAATTGAATAAAAATTCCTTTGAACCGTTTGAAAGACTAAAAGATGATTTTGAAAACTGTCCGTTTTTGGTTCATTATGACCAAAACTTGCCCATGGTATTAGCGGGTAGTTTTTTGCTATACGTCATCGACGTTGTGTTACGTTACGAGTTTCCGAACGGAGATAAACAACCAACTGCGCTCGCTTCAAAGGTTATGAACTCTTTTAAGCAATAATATTTAAAAGAGAGGCTTAAGCTCTGGTGTTCGACTGCAAACGGTTTTATCTATATTTATTGGGGAAAATTTTTATATTACAAACAGATTATAAGCCTATTTGCTCACTTTTTCATCCATCTAAAAGTTTGCCAATTCTAGCAGCAGAAAGACAGCAGGATGGGCTTATGAGTGGATGGTACTCATGAGTTTAGCATACACCATTGAATACTGGCACCCAGGAATCCAGGAATCTCAAAAATGATTGCAAAATGCAAAGAATATGTATGGTGGCCCAGCATACTCGCTCTTTTGAAACTTGTCAAGTAAGACGTGATAAACCAGCAAATTATCTCGACTTGTGGCGAAAGTCTGAAGCTGCTATGAAACGGATCCATATAGACCAGGCAGGTCCGTTTCATGGGTTGTATTGGTTGGTTATAATTGACAGCTAATCAAATTGGTTAGATCTTGCACCTGTATCAAGCGTGAGAAGTTCAGCAACAGCCACGGCGCTTTGGCATGTATTTTCTCAAATCGGTTTTCCAAAAACTATAACTTCCGACAATGAATCATCGTTTAGTTCCACTAAATTTCAACAATTTTCTGAGGGAAATGGCGTAACTCACATGTTTTTTCTACCTTATTATCCACAATTAAATGGTTTAGCTGAAAAATACGTCAAATTTTTCAAATAAACAATTGAGATAAAAAAGAACTTAGTTGTACTATTTACTGACGTAGCTAAGTTTCTATTTTTCCATTGGTTCACTCCAGGAGCAAACGGAGAAACACCAGCAGAGTTGCTGCTTGAAAAAAATTGCCCGCAGAAAAAGTTGGTAGTAAAAGAGAAGCCTAAACACAACTTTAAGTTAAGTAATCTAGTGTGGGTTATTAATGACAATGATAAATATTCCAAATAGCTCAAAGGAAAGTTAAATTCTGAGATGCTTCAAATCCAGTTAGAAGGACGAGAAAGTGTTCGAAAACATATTGGACAGGTACGAAAACGTTTCAATGGATCAGCAATACGAAATCAAAAGCAATGTATTAGAACGTGCTCAGCAGATAGAAAACCCACAGGAAACTAATTGGCTTGCTTTTTCAGCGGGAAAAATGAACCTGGATTTACGAATTACGATAGAACACCCACTGCACCACCACCACCACAAACGCGACCGCGCTGTTATCCAGAAAGAATTTGACAAAGACCTCTCACATTTACTTCGGGCACAGATCGTGGTCATTTTTATCGAGATGTCACCAGACGTTGATATTCTTAAGGAAAGACGGAGGTGCAGTGTACAAATAGAGAAACTTGTACAACTAAGCTACCAATTACAATCTTACAACAGTTAGTAGTTTAAGCACTGTCAATAAAAATGTTTGGTTTGCATGAAAATTACTGCAGTAACAGTTAATTTGAAGCTTAATATAGATTCCTATCCGTTACGAAGAGTGGAAAAAGTGTTATATAAAGTCAATGGCGGAGATCTATTTACAAAACTTTATATCAGCCGAGCTTATCACCAAGTAAGGCTTCATACTGATAGTCAAAGGTGTTGTGTTATCAATGTGCCTATTGGATTATTGAAGTAAATTAAATAACCCTATGGTGCTGTTTCGGCGCCTGCCAAAAGGATAAACTACTGGAAAGTTTATCCGGAGTAGCATGGTTCCTAGATGACGTTATCGTTACTGGCAGAAATGTCAACGAACTTTTTAACAATTTAGAATCTGTTTTTTAGTGTTTTTTGGAAACTGGTGGACGATTGAAGCTTAAAAAAATGTACTTTTTGTCAAGCAGAAGTACCAATTGTGGGTCATATCGTGTTACAAGAAGGCTGTCGCCCGGTTCATTCAAAGTTATATGCCGTTCTGAAAATGCCTAAAACAACAAAAATGTTGCACAACTGCAAAGATTTTTAGGTATGGTCTTTTATTATGCTAAGTCATAATAAAAGTCGTGGGTTTGCCCAAACATGCAGTCCGTTATGTAAACTACTACAGAAGGGTCAAAACTAAATTTAAGACAACGATTGTGAGACAACATTTCAAGCACTTCAACAACAAATGAGCAGTCTAACTGTGTTTGTCCATTTTAATCCGCAAATTGACGTAGATTTAGCTTGCAATGCTTCAAATTATGGTCTTAAGCCGTCTTAAGTCATAGATATGCTAATGGTAAAAAAAGGTCTATTGCGTATGCTTAAAAAACTTCAAAATTTCTTCAACAACAATACTATTAAATTGAAAAGGAAGCATTAGTAATAATCTTTGGCGTGAAGCGATTTCTTATGTACCTTTGAGTCAAAAGTTAATCTTGCAAACGGATCATAAATTATTAATAACTCTGTTTAATCTAGCCAACAACTTACCTGTTTTAACGCTTAACCGTTTACATCGTTGAGACATGACGTTAATGGCGTACTCTTACACAGTAGAGCACAGAAGCACAAAGGAGCATGCTAATGCAGATGTCTTTTCCAAATTATCTATTGCAGAACAATCCACAGCTGAAGACCCTGATTGTCTGGAACTTTATGCCATCACGCAATGGCTTACCACACTGCCTATTGCTGTTACCCTCAATGAATTAAAAAAGGCTACAGCGGCAAATTCAATCTTGTTTGAAATTTAAAAATACGCCAAAGATAGCTGGCCAAAGCATACAGAGTCGCGTTTTTTGTTTTACTTACCCAAGCGACATCACTATACATGGATCAGTGGTTTGCTACTTTGGCATTAAAGAACTGTTATACCTGGAATATTGCAAAGCTACATACAGAGACCGAGAGACTCACACAGAGCTACAGAAGTACCAAAATGGTTTGAGTGTGTTGCACTTGATGATTAAATTAGAGTTTTGTACTTCATCATGACGTCAGAAACGGAAGGACTTCCGTGGTGTTTACTTTGCCAAACCAACGTCGGTACAAGCTATAGTGACGTCAACAGATACCAAAAGCAATAAGAACAATCTATACGCAAAATCTGTACTACAGACAAAAGAACGACACAGACGCAACACTTGAAGATAGATATATACAAATGTTGCGCGGAATGCAAAAAAGGCTTCAACCCACATAATTGAAGTAAAATACAAGTGCGCCGACGTTTCCAGCCTAACGTGTTGGACGGAAGAGCTGGTAATGACTCGTTATTATGTGTATTGTGAAAAAACGATCACCCAGATCAAAAGGAGCTTGAAAAAGTCTCAGCACTGAAACCTGAGTAACACCAAAAAATATAACAGCAGCAAACTGAAACCGAGCCGGATCAATAGCTAATACAATCCGTGACCTGCCAGGTTATTGAGTTGAATCGCGACCCAGAATCTCAACGGTAACCACCAGAGGTGGGACTGTACAGACGATTATTAAGGTGGCGCTCAGGGGAACCGACTTTGGCGTTTAATTTTTTTCAGCGACATTTCTGTCCATAATGTCTTGAAGGAAAGTTGTTCCTAATGAAAAGAGCTTTGATTTGATGTGCATATTGTGATAAAATTTTTTTGAATTTTTTGGACATTTTTGTAGCCGTAGCATAAAATTTTTTGTTTCAATATAAACTGATTACTTTTATCACTAAAATAGGTTTCTTAGCTTCAAATTGATGTATTAAACATACGAATACATTATAACTTTGCTGAGTTATTTAGTCATGAAAATAACAAATCTAAAACGAAAAACCCAAAAAGCTGATAAATCTTCGAAATAACCAATTTTCGATAAAGTTTAACCAATGTTCGATAGTGTTCGTTTACGTATGTACGACATGCTTAGGTAAAATGCCCAGAATGTTCTTCGAATATAAAACACGGCACTAAAAGTTTTAGGCCAACACTCTTAACATGTTAAGCTGCATCTTGCTTTCAGAATCTTGACAAAAACGGAACGTTGACCTTGGTGGACGACATGCATAAATGCATAGCCACTAGTTGTGCCAAAGTACGGTTTGCATAGGGCCTGTGGAAAGTGGACCTAGAAGTGGTCTAGTACCGACGCGCTTATAAACAATCTAGGAAGCGTTGATGCGACAGGTTTCGTCATTACGGCACACTGTGTGCGAAATTTTTCAGCACTTGACTGACATGCAAGCGGGATTACAGTACACATGACATATTTACAACACTACGCTGGGTCCAAGATTAACACACACACTGAACACACACGCACACACAAACAATGCATTTTTACGACCTACCGATATTTACAACGCAAGTAACGGTAACGAATGCGTGTAAGCGAAATCGAAATAGCACATTTTGTGCTATAGCGCTTTTTTATGCGCTATCTGCGCTATATGCGCTATCGAAGGTGCTATGGGCTATGCGCTATTTGCGCTATAGCGCTTTTTGGGGGTGCTATAATGCGCTATTTGCGCTATATGCGCTATCGAAGGTGCTATATGCGATATTTGCGCTATAGCGCTTTTTGGGAGTGCTATATGCGCTATATGCGCTATAGGCGCTATCGAAGGTGCTATATGTACAATTTTTTTGGATATGGATGAAACTTCTACAGAAAAATGGCCAGGGGGGATTTGAACCACCCATTGCTAGATTGCTAGCTTAACGCTCTACCAACTGAGCTACGCTGGCCTATTGGTGTTTGTGTTAATTTCCCTTTAAATAGTGATGCTGATCTTGGATAGCGCTTATAGCACCTGATGGTGCTATTTACGCTATTTCGGCGCTATGTATACGATCCCGTATGTATACGATCCCTCAATAAACAAAAAGAATTTTAAAAGTATTTTAAAACTTTTGTTTGTGTTCTGGACGTCGATATAAAAAAATAGTGCATAAATAGCGCATATAGCACAACGATAGCGCATCCAAGTGCTATAAGCGCTATTTTTTTCGTAGGCTTAAAAAATAGCGCTTATAGCACCTGAGGGTGCTATTTGCGCTATTTAGGCCCTATTTTGTGCTATTGGCTAATTTACTGAAAATTTTTGTACTTTTTAGTAAGTATACGGTCCCTCAATAAATTAGAATAATTTTAAAATTACTTTTAAATTTTTGTTTGTGTTCTAGTCGACGATATAAAAAAATAGCGCATATAGCACAACGATAGCGCATCAAAGTGCTATACGCGCTGTTTTTTTCGTAGGCTTAAAAAATAGCGCTTATACCACATGAGGGTGCTATTTGCGCTCTTTAGGCGCTATTTTGTGCTATTGGCTAATTTACTGAAAATTTTTGTACTTTTTAGTAAGTATACGGTCCCTCAATAAATGAGAATAATTTTAAAATTACTTTTAAATTTTTGTTTGTGTTCTAGTCGACGATATAAAAAAATAGCGCATATAGCACAACGATAGCGCATCAAAGTGCTATACGCGCTGTTTTTTTCGTAGGCTTAAAAAATAGCGCTTATACCACATGAGGGTGCTATTTGCGCTCTTTAGGCGCTTGGACGCTGCTTATACTAGATTATTTATTATTATATTATTATGATTATTAACTCATTATTGCCTTAAACTATTTCTCGTTTTTTTCCTGCTTAACAAGTAAGTTATATATGTTTTTTGGTTATTTCCTTTAATGATCTGTTTTTAGTAGAATATTAATATGCTTACGAGTAGCTATTTGGTATTTCTAAAATTTAGAATTTGGAATCAGTAAGTATTTCTTGAGTAATAAATCATGTTGGAAGATTGCCTGCAAATTTTACTAATAGAAGCAAAGGATGAAAGCCCTAAAAACCCAATATCGGGGGGTGGGGAGGAGGGGTTGGAGCCTACTGAATCTTTTTTTCCTTCTAGGGTTTCATTTTGAGTATCCAATAGGAGTGAAGAATGGAAAGTCCTGTTGGGTAATTGCCTTCAATTTTGACTAATAGGAGCGAGGGATGGAAAGCGGAAAGGGGAAGGGGGGGAGGGGGGTATCTGTCGTAGCGTGTATAGCGCAAATAGCGGGGGGTGGGGGTTTGAGTTGGACACTATAATAGCGCAAATAGCGCAAATAGCGGGGGGGGGGTGGGGGGGCGTTTTTGAGCTGAACACAACACTATAATAGCGCAAATAGCGCATATAGCGCCTAGGGGTGGGGGGGGGGTAATATCTCGTGCTCGTGCACGCTTACACGCGACATCTACCCGAGTAACACAGGGAGAAGCAGATACATGCAGATCGAGCTTCTGTAATGTAGTATATACATACGCGGCGGCTGAAGCAAGCAAAAACAAGTCAACATCACTCAACATAACATGCTTCCACAATTTAATCAATCAGAGTATCTACAGCACTTTTACGAAAAACGGACAGTTAGCAAACTTTTGCCAGATTTTGATTTTATTCAGCGGTAATGTTCGCAATAGTAGTAAACAAAAAAGGCACATGTTTCTATTGTAAACATGCTTGTTCCATTGATCCTGCAAGCCAGGCTTTAGAGTTATTTAAACAATAATTACACACAACCCTGGCAACTTTCAGACAGTTATTTAGCACTGAATATGAACGGCGCTATTAGCCTTAGCACTTAATTAAATCCACCAAGTTTATTTTCGGATAAGATCTTAAGGCAAACTGTAACAAACTACTTGAAGTTAAAGGTACTGAAAACCCCAGTCTTAGTCATAGTCATAATTTACCGTGTTTTTGAGTAACAAAACTTACTATAAATACATTGTTAAGCCTCCATATTGCGCAGTTAGTTAGCAAGGCCAAAAGCGCATAATTAGTTCAATATTATAGTTCCATTACGTTTGTTGTCAAGTACAAAATCCCGTGCTGAGAGTATTATGGTGACACAACATAGCAATAACAACTGCTACAATAATAAAAATCGCCAGTAGGCCACAACGGGTTGCCGACCGGTAAGAGACCCTCTATTCTAGACAGACGACCCTCTATTCTAGGCAGAGAACCCTCTATTCTAAGCAGGGGACCCTCTATTCTAGGTAAAGGACCCTCTATTCTAAGCAGAGGACCCTCTATTCAAGGTAGACGACCCTCTATTCAAGGTAGAGGACCCCTATTCTAAGCAGAGGACCCTCTATTTTAAGCAGAGGACCCTCTATTCTAGGTAGAGAACCCTCTATTCTAGGTAGAAGAGAACCCTCTATTTTATGCAGAAAACCCTCTGAAGGCAGAGAACCTAGTATTCTAGGCAGAAAATCATCCATTCTCGGTAAGGGACTCTTTAGTCTAGGCAGAAGACCCTGTATTCTAGGCGGAGGACCCTCTATTATAGGCAGACGACCCACTATTCTGGGTAAAAATCTCTATTCTAGGCACAGGACCCTCTATTCTAGGCTGAGGACCCTCTACTCAAGGCAGTGGACCCTCAATTCTATGCAAAGGACCCTCTAATCTAGTCAGTGGACCCTATATTCGTGTTCAGCAGCTCAAATTACGTCTAGAAACATGAAAATCCCAATTTCAAAAATTGGACCCCTTAGGACCCCCTACGAGGGGGGTACCCTGAGGAGGGTCATAGAGGGGCCCAGGAAGTTCCTAGACAAAAATGGACCTCAGATTCGTGTTCAGGGGCTCAAATTAGCCCCAAAAACACCAAAATCCCAATTTCGAAAATTTGACCCCTTAGGACCCCCTACGAGGGGGGTACCCTGAGGGGGGTCATAGAGGGGCACAGGAAGCTCCTAGACAAAAATGGACCTCAGATTCGTGTTCAGGGGCTCAAATTAGCCCCAAAAACACCAAAATCCCAATTTCGAAAATTTGACCCCTTAGGACCCCCTACGAGGGGGGTACCCTGAGGGGGGTCATAGAGGGGCACAGGAAGCTCCTAGACAAAAATGGACCTCAGATTCGTGTTCAGGGGCTCAAATTAGCCCCAAAAACACCAAAATCCCAATTTCGAAAATTTGACCCCTTAGGACCCCCTAGGGGGGTACCTTGGGGGGTTCATAGGGCGGTCCAGGGGGGTCCTGGGTAAAAAATAACCCCAGATTCGTGTTCAGGGGCCCAAACTACCCCTAGAGACAAGTTTTTGTCCAAATCCCTGATAAAAAATTTTTCAAGTTCACAAGGGTCCCCCCTTGTGTACCATCATTTTCGGGGGTCACGTGACCCGGCCCCCCGTGGGGTCAGGGGGTCACCAAGGTGGGGGGCACAACTACTCACAGGGGGGGTTCCCCCACCAAAGTTTGGGACCAATCCCCCCAGTAACTTCAGAGAAAAACGAGTAACAAACTTTTGCTAACAGGAAAAAAAAAAAAAAAAAAAACAACATCAGGAATATGAATACAATGGGTTTTACCCCTGCTTCGCGGGGGGTCGGCAACCCAAAAACAAACTAAAAATATACACTACAACGAATACAATGGGTGAAACCCCTGCTTCGCGGGGTTGGCGAGCGACATAACAAGCGACATAACAGCATAAGATTTGAACATAGACTGCATTGTATAATTATGCAAATTAGTTTAATTTTAGCCGTAGGTAGCCATTACTTTTGTGTGCGTGGGTGTACATTCAGATGCGTAGGACCAGTAATGATTTTGTCTGCGTGATGACTAAATGCCGTGATTTTGCAGTGTTTGTGTAATGAAGCGGCCGTGCATACTAGTGTAAGTTATATCACGATGTACCGTGCACTCAGTAATTTATACGCACTGTAACGTGAAGCTCCAAGTGTATGAACGAGTAGCGCACGAGTTTATACACGCGGGTTTCACGTGTTAGTGCGAATAGGTGCTGAGTGCACACTACAAAGTGATATACCTAACCTACTTAATGTTATATCTGTTTTGAAATATACAGTGCAATAAGTCAATAACTATAACATACAGCCTATGCAGCTTGCTCAGTAGCGTTAAACGCTATGAGCAATTAATTTCAAAACAATAGTTCCTTCTCTAGAAGGAACAATAACTGTATACGTATGTATGATGGCTACAGACAGGGTCCCCTAATTTGCATACAGTACAGACGTTTTCTGTATACGTACTGACTGTATGCTGTATTCCTGTGTTGCGCTTCTTTGTTTTGTTACCTAATGGCGGCTGTTCGTCGAATGACACCTGTATTACGACGTTGTTCCGTTATTGCTTTTGGGCTAGTGCATACTGCCCAAGTGCCCAATACTGTTAGGCTCCATTCATACTTTCGTCCGTATATCCGTTCAGCTGGCAGAATCACGACACTAGCAGCCTAGTGCAGTAGATCAGCCAGCGCCTGTGACGTAATTATTTCGTCATTTTGCCGGCTGAACGGACATACGGACGAAAGGATGAATCGAGCCTTAATATGAATAAAAGCCATAACTAAATTTGGATATTGTGTACCAAATTCGGTGCGTACGCATAATTCCAGTTGAATTACAGGCGCTTATAATACAAAAGCACAGCAAATATTTCTATATTTGGTTTTGGACCGGATGACAAATTGTACTTTTGTTACACTTTGGCTGGTTATATGAAAACTGGATTTGAACAAAAAAATTGCTGGGTTGTAGTGTTGCTGCGTCTTTAAATGCAAGAATTCGCTGTTGTTGTTTTCAAATTTAAAAAAGTCATTCTGTTAGTTTTACTTAATTTGTTCAGTTTAGTGAAGTTACTTGTCTGTCATTCACGCACAAATTTTTTTCAGGTAAATTAGGTATCTGTTTGCGTTTCTATTTGAGCAATTCTACAATTCGGACTATCTATTTATTTATATCTGAACTGAAGTTTACTTCTGGCTCAGCTTTATATTAGGTTTATTAACTTTTAAACTTATTTATCAGTGATATGTAACATAACGTGTTCATCCAGGAAGTATTTAAGGGGTACTTGCGTTTTTAGGTATTTTTTCTGAAAGTTACAACCTAACGTTCACTGATTAAAAGTAAAATCGCTCTTTTGAATTGAGTACAATCATATTTTATCTAGCATGAAGTCATAGGTCAAAAGTTCACCTTTGGTTTTGGTCCCAGTATACTCTTTGAAGACATGTCCTTTCATAGCAATTTTTTTCCAAAAAGTTTGCGTAACAAATTTTGTCACATCCAATATCCAAAAGTATTATCCCAAAATCTCCTTCACTTATTTATTTGCTGAAAAAAGCTTGACGATCGAGCGTTCAAAATTTTAATGTATC
Source organism: Trissonchulus sp. WLG1_4 (assembly GCA_030248245.1). NCBI lineage: Eukaryota > Metazoa > Nematoda > Enoplea > Enoplida > Ironidae > Trissonchulus > Trissonchulus sp. WLG1_4. The sequence continues at coordinate 10,608 of JASANF010013021.1, read as the reverse complement.
TGCTAGTGATAGTATACAATATTTTAAAGAGAGAAAGATTCTTGTAGTACCGATTACTGTACCAAAACTTGACCAAGTATCACAAGTATCACCCATAACCTCAGTTCTGTGGGCGCAAAGTTCACATAAAAAAATCTAGAAAACGCAACTACCACTTTAAAAACGCGTCTTTGTTGCGTATTTTCAGGCGCCACAATGTCTGCCAACGCAACTGCGCCCGAGATAAGCCGAGCGGAATGGATCACGTGGCATTTCGTGTTCCTCGGCTTGGCCGTAGTGGCCTTCCTACTCAACGCCTTTGTGCTTGTGGCCGTTCCTCTGTTCCGCAAGTTGCGCCGCCGCTCCGCCAACTGGTTTTTCTGGTTTATTGCGCTGGCGTACGCACTTCAGGCCGTCTTCTATACGCCATTCAGTTTTCGTCCTCGTCTGTTGCGCCGTTTTGATCCCCCCGGCGCACATTGGCTTTGTCGCGTCAAACCCTGGGTTCTGGACAACGCATACATGCTAGAGGCTATGCTACTGACAGCCCTATGCTGTTTCTGTCTCCATGCTATGCGTACCCGATCCCAATACCCTATCTCCCTCCGCTTATCTTTCTCCGCGACCTTTCTGACCTGTCTATTTAGCATCATATTTGCTGTGGGCATTTCCTTTCCCTGGGGTTTCTTTCGGTCCGTGGCTATGACCCCGAGTGGAGTGCTGAGGTGTCAGTCCCCCCGTAGCCTCTGGTATAAATACTACAACGACTACGTGGCCTTTCTTGGCAGTGCCATTATCGTTGTACTGGCCAATATACTGATTCTGATCATTGGAATCCGCGTAAAAAGACCATCGATTAAAGTCACCAAGGAGGCTAGATCAGTCAGTTTGTATTAAACTCACTTTTGATTGGCAACCTACTTACCTACAGTAAGATAGTTTACAGTACAGTACAGATTGACAGCATTACAATTAACGGGCATTGATTCATATTGAAGCTTGGCCTGATTTTGCCAGGCCGATACAGGCACACTTTTTACGTGCCCCCTCAGGGGCCGCGTATATACTATATTCAGATTCTCTGAATCCTATGTAATTTTCGGTAGGTCGAATTTCCAGTGCTAATTAACACTGGAAGGGCAGGTAGGTCACTTTTCACAGCCTACTCAACTTTTGCAACGTTCAGTCCACGAAACGCAAAATTGCATCGGTGGAGAGGAATTGAACCCTCGACTTTCAGGTTGAAAACCAGATGCCTACAGCCGAGCTAACCCACGCAGGTTGCTGATGCATATACTCAGATAGATTTCCTAAATACCTGCAACAATATTTACATCGCAATGCAACTAAGTTTTGATTACATCTTACGATTGCTTAATATTGTCATACATGGACAATTTGTCATATTATCATTCCCTGTTACTAGCATTGATGGACTTGACCAAAGTCATTTTTTCAAAAACATGCTTTATGTTCTGATACATAATGTAACATGGTAACTAACTACCATGCTGATAACTTAACTTTTTAACGACAAATCTTATGTGAACAGGTGGTCGAGTTGTATGATGCTCGATTCAATAGCAATGGGCCTGTGGTTCGAGTCCCAGCCCAGGTGAGATATGAGTAGAGCTTTTGTATTTTCTCCTTCAAAGTCGTCAGATTTTTTCTACTTTTTTAATTTTTTTGCTGTTTGAGAGACTTTGGAGGTACTCAGCAGTAAATGTGTGCAGAAATCAGGAATTAAAAATCATTTTATCCAGAAAACAGTGGCCGCGTTTGATATTTCTTCTGGAATATTGACAATCAGGCCTCACAATGTTCCGCTGCTAACTCATCAGAAGAGCTAGTTTGTGAATAAATTTCCTATAACAACATAAGTCTCACAAATTTACAATTTTAGTGACAGTGTGACGTGTGAGTTATGAAAAGTTGATTTTTTCAGCTAAGTAGTTTCAGTAATGGTTTCAAAGTTTGTTTTTAATAAAGTTAGCGCTTTATCAAACCGATTTTTTTATCACAAAATCTTAATTTGAAAACGTAGCACAGTTTACGCATCAATTAAAGTTCTTCAAATACATACGCATTATAGTCTGCTATCGTTGACTTAATTTAAATTTTTGAAAAACTTAGTAGTGCGTCTTAACGAAATCAGTTTTAATAATGTTTCAGGAGCTGTGGATAACAGCCGGCATGATCATCGCGATGGACCTGGTCTGGCTCCCCACCGGGTTGCTGTTCCTTTTCGGTCGCATCGATAACACTATTGTTCCTCAGTAAATATTTTATTATTAAAATTTATTAGTTTTTAAATTGTAGTTTTAAAATTGTAGTTATCAAAAAGCTTGTCAGCGCGGTAGATACAGTACACATTAGCGGCTATAAACCTAAACCTAAACCTGACTTTAAGCAAACCAACTTGACTCTGACAGAATCAGTCCGCCTAAAAGTACCCTAAATACCCATAAACTTGTGGATCAAATAACCAAAGCGCGCCTAGGTATGTATTGATTATTAATGATCAATCAACTTTGAGCTCCACCCATATTTAACCTACCGAATTCTGCAGTAACCGACCAAAATTACTACTTGCTATAGACTCCGAAGTCAAAGCCGAGTCGGAGTCATTTGATTCCGGAATCAATGTATATAGTTATATGTACTCTGACTCCGGCTTCAACTGACTCCAACTACGCTACTCCAGAGTCTGTAGTAAGTAATTCTGGTGGGCACTGTACCAACTGTAATCTACCATTAGTGCGGCTAACTGCGGAGTGCTTTACGCTCATCAACTCGTCTAATCCAGTAGAAGAAGGGGGCCTCAGTTTAGTAAAGCAAAAATTGTACCTATTTTAGAGAGCACAAAAGATTGACAGGGATGGTCAACGCCTGGTGGCACGATACCGCTGCATTGTGGAATCCTATCATAATGCTCGTCTGCAGTGTACGTTTCACAGAAACATGCGTATAAATAACTTACAGGAGTTCATACTATACAAGACTTTAGAACTTATACAGGGAGCTACGCAAGACTTATTTGAAAATCCATGGAACATCTGCAGGCACATTCAAATGTCACTGGTGAATTCCTGTGAAACATTATTTGAAATCACATATAGGTCAGATACACTCGTATTCAACAGACGCGGTTTCATACTTTCGCGCTAGACATGACAATTTTTTACCCGCCACTAGTGGTGAGCACGAACGTTAAATAAATAAATAATATTTAGTTTCTAGTTTGAAAACTTTATTTGCTTAAAAAATTCAGCTAAGGTTTTCTTGTAACTTTGTTACTACACTGCCTGTTCATGTTTCAGAGTTTGTTTCGTAAAGCATTTCTCCGAATGTTTTGTTGTCAAAAATGGAAACAAGAAGATGAAGAAAGCAACAAACAGCTACAACTTTACCAGCAACAAATGGATATTTACAATTATTTCAACATGATGCCACCAACACCTACAAGCCACTACAATGCGTACTACGCACAAAGCATGCCTGAAAACGGCCACTTCTTTTACAACCCCTATTATATGCAAACGTTTTCGGTTTCTAAACCTCCCATACCTATGTAACTGTACCCTTTTGTCTAAAAAACTACAACTGTGCGAATGGCTATCGTAATATGCGGATTTATGTATTCATGTTATGTGTTTCGTAACCATGTAAAGTTAACGAATAAGCCCGGTTCACACTTCGTCTGAAGTTCAACGTCTGCTGAAGTCTGAAACCGAAGCGTTTTCTGTTCATATTATCTATACTCTTTTTCAAAATCCAGTGTCCTAAGAAGAAAATCTGGGGGGTTACTAAAACCCGGCCCGGGCCGGCCCGGGCCGGGCCGTGAACTGACTAAAAGCCGGCCCGGCCCTACCCGGGCCGTAGATTACCTAAAACCCGGCCCTATGTTAATTTTCGTCTTTCTGGGCCCGGAAAATGACTAAAACCCGGCCCGGGCCATACTTTGACTAAAACCCGGCCCAAGGTCTATCCTGTGTTTGCCCGGGCCGGAAAATGACTAAAACCCGGCCCGGGCCATACTTTGACTAAAACCCGGCCCAAGGTGTATCCTGTGTTTGCTCGGGCCGGAAAATGACTAAAACCCGGCCCGGGCCATACTTTGACTAAAATCCGTTGATAGTCCGGGCCGGGTTTTAGTCATTTTCAGGCCCGAACAAACATAGGCTAAAGCTTGGACCGGGTTTTAGTCAAACTATGGCCCGGGCCGGCTTTTAGTCAGTTCACGGCCCGGCCCGGGCCGGGCCGGGCCGGGTTTTAGTAACCACCTTAAATCTGTTAGTTTCTTAAGGTGGTAGTAACGATTTCGACGATATAACTTTGAAGCACGTTTTTGTCGCAATTTTGAAACTCACAGCAAAACCGCAATAATTTTTGTAAACTAGACTAAAATTGTGATGTTGGTTTTTTTTTATTTGTCAAAATTCTTAGTTTGAGGCTAGCTACTAAATTGGCTTACTAAACAGTAAGCCAACGTGGTAGCTAGTCTTATCTTGTACATTTTGAACTGAATAAAATATTATTTGTGTATATTTTGATCTAGTTTCATAAAATTATGGTTACTTTTAGACTAGTTTACTATTCGCTTCGAAAAAAAGATTTCTCTAATTTCTAATGTAAGAAATCGTCGAAATCGTTACTACCACCTCAAGTCAGAACTGCAAACTATGAAGCTAGAGTTTGAACAAATTGGGTGACTTTTTTCAGTGCACGCAATTTTGTAAGTTTAAGGTGGTAGTTTCGTATGTGCAGTTTTTGTCGCGATTCACTCTAACCAACAGCTAACTTTATGAAAATTGGCACACATATGAGGCACTTTTAGGCAAACATATGGGGAAATTATTTGTTCTTTATAATCAGTTACACCATAGTTATAACAAAAAAAGTAGTGTTTTTGACATTTTTTGGCTATTTTTACAATATTTTGTAATTTTTAAATAACTTTTTCTCAAAAACAGTATTGATTTCCACTAAATTAAAAAACAGGAATCTAGATATTTTACTTAAGATCAGTTTGGAACGTTAAAACACAAATTTAACTGCAACTGTTTTCAGGAAATTGACACTTTCTGAATTTAACTCCGATTTTCACTTTAAAATGATGTGATGTAAAATTTAAGCTACGCATATCTTCAAAACTCGGCACCAAACTAGATAAAGTTGTGCCACAGTGTTGTGTCAAAATTCATATTACCAACTGTTATATAACCAGGGTTATGAGCTCTGAAGTGTATCACCCCCATTTTTGACAAAAAACGCTCGAAAATACGTGACAAGACGTGAAGTTTTATATTCGTTTTACCTAGCTTCCGTATTGTCGTTTGAATGTATTAGCGGTCATATTGGAAGACAATAGGTCACTTTAGACAATGGTGGTGGAATTTATTGCCATGGTTGCCATGGCAACGCATACGAGTTCATTATACTAAAATATACGTCATGTACTCGAAAGTGTCAATTTGCTGATTATGTGTGCAGTCTATATTCATAATATTTAACCAAAATGAAGAAAACTAAAATGTCTAGATTCCTTTTTTTGCAATTATTGATAGGCATTGTACTTTTTGTGTTCTCAAGCCATAAAGTTTTACGAAATTCAAAAAAGTTCTGTTTTGAAGCTTAGATTTAAAGTACTGAAGCAATTTGAAAACTTATCCAAATGAAACTGTGCATGTATTGAGACACCTACCAGTGAATTTAGACTAAAATGGAATTAAACATCATCAAGTCATATTCTTTCTATAATCAAACATAGCGCAAAAACATGAAAAAATGCAAAATTTGAGATTTTTCACAGCGTCTTTTGGATAAACTGTCAAAATTGTCAACAAAACAAATACTTGACCTTACGGTACCATTTTTGGTCATTAAAATGCAAAAAACCGCTAATGAATAGCTTCTAAGACAACCGAGTAACAGCTCATCAAAAAAAGCTGCACATACGAAACTACCACCTTAAGTGCCAGTGTTTAATAGTGTGACCGGCCGGAATTTTTGGCCGGCCGGCCCGATAGTCGCCAACCGGCTCCGGCCGGCCGGCCGATAAAAAACGCCGGCCGGCCAGCCTGATTTGACAGATTGACAAAAATAGGCCGAGATAACTGTCCCGCAGGATAAGTTATGGCAAAATCACACTCTGGATTTGGAAGAATTTGGTTTTGTCCCAAAATTTGGGCGGGTGAACCGGCCGGCCGGCCGGTTTCACGGGCCAGCCGGCCAAAGCCGGCCGGTGCCTTGCGCGGCCGGTCACAAACACTACCAGCCAACATAACAGACGTGGACCTCTAATTTCAGACTTTGGAATTCAGACTTCGAACTTCAAATGTTTCAGTTTTGTTTTTGATAGATTTGATAAATGTGCTCAACAGTAAACATTAGGCTAATAGTAGAATTAAGAGGTCTTACGTAATTATTTATCGCTTTGTGAGACTCTATCAATCAATTATCTTTAAATAAGTGGAAACTGATGCGCTCGTTAACTCATGTTCACCCGCTTAAAAGTTACCCTCTACTTATGTGAAGTGACTGGCTTTGTTGCGCCGAACGTCAATACGTTTATGCGTACGTGTGGCCTCACTTAATTTGCATATTCTGTGTGCATAGTGTGTGCGTATAGATATGTATGTACGGCGGGCTAGCTTGTTGTGTTGACGGCAGCCATGTTGGATTTTATTAAAACCGCCGTTGGAAATGTATATGTATAGTTGAAAATTTATACTCTATAAAGGCAGTTAAAAAAATTAGTCGTTGGCCGGGATGGTGTAGTGGTCAGCGCGTCTGCCATTACACGTCTGCCATATTCCGGAGTGTAGCAGAAGTCACAGGTTCGAATCCTGTTCTGGTTTTTTTTAGAAAAGATATGGGGGAGCGACCCCCCACCTTTCATCGTTGTAACGCAAACTATTTGCAAAATTTTTGTCAATTGAAATTAGATGTTTATATGTTGGAAAAAGAACTTTTTTTTAAAAAAAAGAAAAAAATTTTTTGCAAAATTTGACATTTTTAGCAATTTTTTGTTTTCTGCTCATTTGTAAAGCATTTTACGCCGATCTGGGGTATTTTTTGAATGTTCAGGCACCATTCTTTTGATATTTGAGAGAGGGGCTTGTCCCTGTGGGTTAAATTTGAGGGGGTGCTTGTCCCAGAATTTCAAATCTGGAAGGGCTAGCCCCCCCAGACCCCGCAATGTACAGCTGTGCCCGCACGGTGTTCTGGTGAACCTGCATTGGGTTTCCAATCCTCACCAAAATACAGAGGGTTTTCTACCGCATGCACCCACATCCAATATGAAGGATTTAGGACTTAGGAACTATGAAGGATTCGATAAAGCAAGAAGAAAAGCACAGCAAACACCTGACCCGACTCTTTCCCCCAATCCGTCCACATTTTATTCCTCAAATTAGAAAAAACAGCGTGGCACGCCCCCTTCTGTACGTACATGAGTTGCATTTATCAAACCTACATATGTAGGGCACATATTTCGATAAACCAACCCACCACAGGGCTTAGCAAAACAAACGTCTGTGTTTGTTATGTGTAGCTATGTTCGCGAAAGAAAAAATACAGTGCATAAATGAATTATAATTTTCCACCAAAGTCTAAAAAACTTCAAGTTTGTTTTATACCCGTCCGTATTTGTGTCTCTACTCTCTATGGCAGTGCAGATTTATAGTTCTAAATGCAGTCTTATTTGCAGTTGTTTGCGACTTCCAGTCTGGCTAACGCACCAGAAATTTGATTGCCAAAGTATTGTACCGAAACTACATAAAAATTAAGCTTACAGAATAAACGAGTTTCTCACGGACAATGTTTGAACCAGGTTTCAGCTTGTATATGTCATTTGATTTAGGCTTAATTTACAGTAAAAATAAATAGGTAGTTTGTTAAGTGGTTGTTGTGATTACTCTTACTCGACCAGTTAAGTATCAATAAAACCTTTATGCCAAAATATGATTAAGATTTTCTGGTTATAAAGTTGTTTTCAAATGCCTTTGAAACTACCCTGAAGGTGAAGTTTTGAGACGACTTTTGCTCCCTTTTGGATGCTGATTTTAAATAATTCTGGAAGCGATTAATTCATTACCTGTTTTCCGATAATTTAAAGCGTCAGTCCAGAAAAATTTGTGTTTAGGACCTTCAAAACAATAAAAAACCTATCTGGCTAGGCCCTACAGTAATCTAGCTAGCAATAGCAAAAAGAAGCTAGTTGGTTGGCTGTTGGGTCACTTCACACACATAACGATGAAATTAAACGTACACAAGCAGCACAAATTTGCTACAGAGAATACACGTAGACGTGCATTTTATGTAAAGCAAAACAACTACGGGAAAACGCAAAAAAAGGTTTAAACCTGTTCATACATACATATGTCACTTTAAGGGGACTAGTTTATTTCTTAAGGGCTACCACTTGGCACTTAAGACGTAGTTTTGTTTTTTGCAATTTTCTTACAATATAAACGTTTGAAAGGTCGTCCAGACAATTGGCAAAATCAAAGTACAAAAAGTTTTAAAAAAGTAGCAAATTATTTATATAACTTAAGTTAGTAAAGTTGACATAAAGCAATTGTTTCTTTGTTTTTGTTTAAATTTAGACTAAAACTAAGCTTACTCGAATCTTAAAAACAATATCAGTCCGCGGTGTTAGGTTAGAGAGGTGTGAGAGTGTAAATCATCAAAATGAATTCACGGTTTTATTTGTTTTGCGACTCACTCACTGCCTTGTTAGTTGCTAACTTATATGCCTGTTCAATGATTTTTTTAGGGTCAACACCCAGTATGTTTTTGTACGCTTTATTCCTGCAAAAATTATGTTTTATTTATTTTGTGCTTCAATTTTTTAAGCGAATATATAACATTCAACGAATATGCAGCTTTTAAAATTTTTCATGACTATCAGTTGATTTAAACATTTTTTTCAAAAATGAAGTCTCAAGGGACTAATTCATATGCATATGATGACGAATGCAAAAAATGGTAGCAATTGAAATGTTCTTAATCAACCGAGTCGAAAACCTAAAGGCCTATTCACACGAGAACGCATTTTGCTCTATCGCGTAGACCATGCAATGCGCCCGCTCATTCGCCCGCCCTCGTGTGGATAGGCCTTAACGACACACACACACTGTATGAGAATTGCATTTAAGGTGGTACTAACGAATGTGCAGTGTTTTTCAACAAGCTAGTATTCAATAATTAATTAGTTTTAGAACACATTCGTTATACCGTTCAAAAGCACTACTTTTATACTACTTTTATGCTAACTTTCATTTTACAACTCAATTGTTGATTTATGTGGCACGTGTTAAAAGTGGACCAATTTGGCTTTTTTGAGCACTTTCAAATCTGGCCACTTTTTGACGAGTTTAAACAACAAAAACATGCAAGAAATTGCATAATTACTTAAAAGCAAATTATCAGACCCAAAATGCATGATTTTATGATTTGTTAATTATTGAATGAAATATACGGTTTCAAAGTAAAAAGTGTCAGTAGTATATAGGGGGGATCTGACACCACTTTGGGTGGGCAGGATCTGGGTGGGCAGGATTGCCTATCTTTAACGTGTAAAATCCTGCAGGAGCCTATCTTTAACGTGTAAAATCCTGCAGGAGTCTATCTTTAACGTGTAAAATCCTGCGATAATCCTGCGAAAATCCTGCTAGCGAATTGGGTGGGCAGGAGCCACCGGTTTTTTGAAAATTTTAAACTACATTTTTAATTTAAACTAATTTATAAATTTTATTTTATTTTCATTTGAGCATATTATTTTAATCATTTTTAATTCACGTGATTTTACTTTTAACACTTTTTAAATTTATTAAAATTTTTTAATTTTAATTATTTATAATTTTCACAAAACTTAATTTCAAATAATTTTTTTTTCATGTTTTATTTTTAATTGTACACATTTTCTTATTAATTCTGTAGCATTACTAATTTTAGCTGTTTCATGATATTTTTATATTGTTTTGGTAAATTACGTAATGTGTGGTTAAAACACGTGTGTGCCCGCAGGCGTTTAAATTGATGCCAACTAGTGGCTGTAAACTAGTTAGGTGACTTACGGTAGACTACGTATTTTAAGTAAATTAGCAATAGTTCAGCTATTACTTGACCGATCAACGCAATCAATATGTCATTGTGTAGCTTATACTTTGGGTTACACGGGTATATAAAAAACTAAGCTGAATTATTACCCGGTGGTTAGCTATAGCTATGTTTAGGTACGTTACGCAAGTTTTTGGCTAAAAACATACCGCACATTTTACGGGCATGGTCGATTACTTAGCCATTATAGGACCGATCAAGACGATCAATACGTCATTGTGTAGGCTATCATTAGTAGTACACGCTGATATAAAATGCTAAGCTCAATTCATACTCTGTCATTAGTAATGACTGTTTTAGTACAACCACCATTATTTTTTTTCAAATACGCTTATGTACTGTGTTTGGCTAAAAACATACCGCACATTTTACGGGCATGGAAGATTACTCAGCAATTATAGGACCGATCAACCTGATCAATATGTCATTGTGTAGCCTATTACCCGTACTACAAGGTGATATAATAAGCTTGGCTAAATTCTTAGTTTTTTAGCAGGTATGGCA
>JASANF010013020.1:0-22330 GCA_030248245.1 Trissonchulus sp. WLG1_4 | reverse complement strand
TAAACTTTACATTTATTTTATGTGTAAGTAATGGTACTTTAGATAAAGACCTACACATACCTAGGTATGTTTCTTCTGTGCTTTGATATTTAAGGACAAGGTTATATCTGATTTTTCACGCCTTTCGCTTTTTAGTTCATAAAAAACAATTTGGTTTGGTTACCTTTTATTTTTCACTAGCTATGCTAGAAGAAAGGGTGAATTTGGGTTCGCTACCTTCATCGTCAGCCGACTGAGTGCCTGAAAGAAAATAAAATAAAAATAAATAAAAATAAAGTTAAAATTAATACAAAATTAACAATTATTTTAAGATATGCTTGTATACTGGTCAGGATTCAGAATTATTTTCAAAATTCAGTCTAAAATTATCTCAATAAATAAAATAAATCAAAAGAATGAATGTATGAAATAAAATACAAAATTATGACTATGTGATTTACATTACAAATCGATTAGCACAGAAGTTTCACACAACTATAGTTCCGGAGTTCTCATAACTAAACTCACAACTATAACTACATCCGTTAAAGTTAAAGTTCAAAGTAAGACCTCCATTCTGCGACTATCGTCATCCCCACGTTACACGTTAACGTAAGCCCACGGTGACACATTAAGCGTCACTTCATACATATGTACGTACAGGTGTATGTGTTGTACATATATCTGTGATCCCATATCTCGTGTATTTAATTGCCACTGTGTATATTTTTTTATAATATGTTATATATATATATTGTTTTTGTTGTGTACAGTTGCATATGAAGTCCCTGTATGTGGGATTGTATGTTTGTTTGTTTGGTTGTTGAAGATGATGTGCCAACATCAAGTCTCTAAAAGTCACATACTATGTTAGTGAAAATGTTATGTACTATGTTTGCATATGTTAGTATGCTATGTTAGCATGCTTGATCTCATAATTTCATTTTAGTAATTTCATAGCGAAATATCAAGTTCACTCTTACGCCTCTGTCTTAGCTGAGGCGCGACGTGTCCGTTGCTGCTCAGGTTTATGGACATGTGTCTGGATAGGGCCGAGGGCGGCATCTGGCATCACACGGGCATCGGAGAGGGGTCGTTGCATTCAAGTCACGGACTGTAGCGACGATCCTCCGGCTTCTCCTGAACAAAACTGCATAATTTAATGTGAGCTGGATTAGATTAAGACTAGATTAACAGGTATCCATAACATTTTGCCGATTAGGTTAACTAATTCCACGAGGTTGCCCAAAGTTTTGGCAATGTGACGACTGAGGAAATCCGTTACTGAAATTAATATAGTTAATATTAAATCCCAGTTAATATAAGTTTATGAAAAGGGCCTTTATTCCGTTGGTTTACCAATACCATACAGATCACTCGAATTGTCACGTTGCGACCAATTAAAATTTTTATCGGCAAAGAAATCGATTACAATTAGTATATTTAACTCTGATAATCCAACATAACTTTTTCTCGCGCTTCTAAAATTTGACAGAATAATTTCTTTTAGAACTAAAGCGTTTGTATGTAATAAGCTCTACATAGGCCATGATATGTAGTTACAGATAAGTCTAAATGCAAATTACATTATTGATTGGCTCAGACACTCCATTTTTATTTAAATTAGCGATTTGCCCCGCACCGAAAGGTATTCTCTTGGGCTAGCGTCCGCGGCAATATCGAAGAGCTGTTCTGAAAGGCTGGGTTCGAACTAAAACCCTTCGTACCGTGCACGCAGTCGCGCAAGCAGAGGCTCGCCTCTGAAAAATCATTAGAATTAAGTAAAGAACTAATTAATAATCAAGCACAACCCTGTACATCATGGTTACTTTCTAATTTGATAAAATTAATTAATTGCTTATCAGTTAATTATTGCTTCTCAAATGAATTCAATTCATGGAATTGGCAATCGGGTAGGGTTGAATCCGGTCGTGCTCAGGATCGATAAAATTTTCTAACTTGCAGGTTACAACATGTCGGTTGTCAGCGCAGATTCAGTACTTGAGGGGTGAAGTCTTTTCATTAAATTAGATTTGATTTGATTTGATGATCATTAACTCAGACACAATTGTGCCAGCACAATTTCTGGTCACATTCGTCACTTTTCGCGAAGGATAAAGTTTCGTTGGTATGCCAACGAACGGTATTATATATGTGCCAAAGCGTATTTATGCACTAAAAAATCACACATTATATACCCATAAGTGACATTGTCCGGAATAATGGGCCCTCCATTGCCACCCCGATTGGCCTGATTGAGATTTGGCGTGAAATGTAGCGAATTTCTCCACATGGTCCATGGCTCCCTTCATGTTTATTTCCGTAAACACCTTCGTGATGCTCGTGTCCCTTTTCCTGCGGCATCAAACACATCAGCAGCGGTTTTCAGATATTTTCTAGTTGAAGTGTTCAAATCTGAGAAACAAAAATTCATTGCATCATACATGGAACTCTGTTCAAATTTCGGAAGCTTCTCCGGCTGAAAGTTTGGGAAATCTGTGATTTACCAAAATTACCCAAATTTAGCGAATAATTGGAAAAAAGTTCCGCAATTTTCAAAAAGTGACATTTTTGCTCGCTTTTGCTTAGATTTTTCGGGGCCTTTCCCATCGACACTCAATTTTGGGGTGCTAATCCTATCCCGCTAAAATCCGCTCAGGCAAATACCCCTACTTTCCCCAGGAACAGGGTACTTAAAAGGTACTAGAAGGACACTCTTACTCTTCTACTCTTCCCATTGGACAGTTTGGTCCACGCCGCCAGACGATTTCTTGCATCACGTGATGATTGGCTTAAATTTTTTTACACTTTTGTAAATCTCGAACAACCTAAGAAACAAAAAATACCTCATTCGACGCCAGTGATGACCTCTTGCGCCAATTAGGGTCTCCACGCCGCCGACTAAATGGTCAATATTCTGAAAAAAATAATTTTGAATCAAAAATAAAATTACAAATTTAAAAAAAACAGTATAACCTAGGTATTAAGTAATCCTCTTTTATCTTAAACACATGACTAGACATGTCACGTGACTGGAAGTTTGGTTTTCAAATTGGGATTTAAATTTAAATTCGGATTCGTGCTGATTTTTAGTATATTTTTGTGATCATGAAACGTTTATTTGTGAAAAAAAAACTAGAAAAAAACGTTTATTGTACAAAAAACTGGAAAAAATTTTGTGCGGAAAACATTATTACGGACTAGCATGAACTCAGCTTTAGGGTCCAATCTATCTAGCACACGGAGCCAAATACATACATAAGAAAGGGAATAAAAGTCAAATTAATATATAATTACATTATTATATTATATATATATATATATATATATATATATATTAATATATATTGACTCAGTAATCAAATTGATATATTGATTAAATCAATATATCATAAAACAATAAAATATCTTATAAGGAAGAAAACACCATTGTGTCTGACTTAACAATAGTAATAAAGTTATCCGTCTTAAGTCAGTTTCTTAGGGCCTATTCCTTTACCGTATTAAACGGACTGGACTTATTTTAGTCCGAGCTTTTCGAATGACAAATCGGACTAAACGGACAAACTAGTTAAAATAAGTCAGCGGCTTAATTTTAGTCTGACCTGACCCCATTCCAAAACTACCACTGAACTAAAACGGATTTAACATGCAGGCTTTACCTTAGCGTGCATAGTTAAGTCCGTTTAGTCCGATTAAAAAGCAGCGCGCTAAAAGTTAAGTCCGTTTAATCCGGAGGTTTTGGAATGTCATTTTTAAGCTTAATTTTTAAACCGTTTAGTCCGATTATAATAACACAAGAGAACAACACAAGAGCCCTAAGAGAACACAAAGTGAACAACAAAGAGATAGTAGCCTCCTTGGGGATATAATTATAACTACCCAGACCGGAAAGGTTAATTTCAAAAAAAGTGGACGACGAAAAAACAATGGTTAAAGCGGTTAAAGCTGTTTTTTAAATTCAAGTCCAGACTTTTGACAAACAACCGTCGAAACTAACATACGAGGTTAAGGGGGGGGGGGGCTACCCAGGTCAAAAATCAAAGTTCTCCAATTTTGCTTATTTTCACATAATATGTTACTCCCCCAAGGCACCCCAACCTCAGATAAGAACAATTAAGCTTGAAGGTGCACTTTTGGTTCAGTTCCTACGAATCATTCGACTTGCATTCGTGCAATATCTTGCGCAAAAATGAAATTTAACCAGCGAAATCCATTAAAACTGAACTTTATTCCAAATTCTAATTCTAAACGACACCGTCAGTAAAAATCACAACGGCACTGCTTTATTATTATTAACAATTAGTATTCTGAAAGACTATATATGTAAATCGGAAGGTCTCCGGTTCGATTCCCACGAGACGTTGATTTTTTTAATTAACTTATTTACCCTGCTGAAAATCTTGGCGCACATTGACGGCTCCAGATGCTCCTCTTTTTTGACTTTGAGAAAATTGACAAGAGGCTTGATTGTCATTCCCTGAAATAAAAAAACAAATAGAAAATTACAAACTATAAAGTCCACAGAATATTTGTAAGTTTCAGTTTCGCACATTGTCGCAAGATGCAAACCTAACAGGAGTCGGCCCTAGCCCTTTAATGTTTTTTAAAATTCTGAGACAAGTTTATCTCAGTCCGACACCCCGTAGCCATATCAGGTCATTCTTCTTAAAGAGCTTTCTGTGCTCAAAGGTGAAAGGTCAAAGGTCAAAGTTCACACGTCAAAGGTCAACCGTCAAAGGTCAAAGCTCACCCCTCAAAGGCTAGGTAACAGGTTAAACATCAATGGTCAACCGTCAAAGATCAAAGGCAAAACGTCAAAGGTCGAAGGTAAAAGCTCAAATTTTAAAGGTTAAAGGTCACAGGTCAACGGTCAATATCGACTGACCTGCAAGAAGACAGTGAAATAGATGACCACAATGGTGGTGGTGACGAACATTTTCTTGCCCGGCACGTGAGCCTCGTCTAGAGCCGAGACCAGCCCGTAGGCGATCGCCCCCCGCAGTCCCCCGTAGGCCATGATAAACTGGTCCACTTTGTTCAGCTTCACCAGACGCCGCTTGTTCACAAAGAAGGTCAGAATTACCACTCCTGCAATTGGTGGAAACGGTGATAGATAGTTTCGCTGTACCAAACAGTATAAAAGAAATGCAGGAATAAATAAATTAGAACAAACAGTACAAATAAACAGTTGGCAAAATTACGTCAAAAAGTAGCGCCCTAATTAATGTAGGAACACCATCATTCCTGTTTTGTTCTGATTTTACAGCCGGAACAAAATACGGCAGTAACGAGCAACGGTATCATAATTTGGTCACTGTCTAAAAATCAATCCAACTAACCAATGGCCCTATAGACCAAACAGAAGAGAACCGTCAAGGCCACGAAAGCCGTGTCCCAGCCGTGATCTTTGGTGACCGTGGACAAACCCAGGAACATGAAGATGATCGTTTCACAGCTGGTTGAGACCATTTTCAGCAGATACTGTACGACCGTCTTGGATTTGGTCGATACATTCTCCTCCACATATTGTTTCATGGTGATGCCACAGAACACTATACTGAAACAAAAGTGTGGCTGGTAGAAGCCATTGTGCTGAGTGAGGAATGGTTACATTGTGAGGACTGAGTGTCAATATTCCAGAGGAAATATTAAACGCGGCCATTTATTGGAGAAAGACTGAAACGATGAGGATTCGAACCACACATCGCTAGATCTGCAGAGACAAATGCGATCAAATATCCAATTTTTAGCTTAGGCGTCTGGTCAGGAAAACTCTCGGAGCTACCAGTTACTTCCCACCCTCATTATACCGAACTGACCTTTACTGTCGGTGGTTTATGTTTTTAAAATTTATATATATATATATATATATATATATATGTATATATATATATATATATATATATATATTTTTATATATTTTTGTTTGCTTAAAACTTGCTAGCTGAACAGACATGATGTCGTAAGCGTGAATTAAGGCGTCCAAGTGTACAATATATACCTAACGATTGGCAAAAAGCATCGATATATTTTTTACGTAAATAAAGTATATATAAGTAAAACATACGCTAGAATAGCAGACAAGTGAAACATTTGGGCAGTCAGGTAGGCGAGATAAGCCATTAGCAGGATTAGCTGGGGTTCGATCACACGCACGTGTTTGGTGAATCTGAAAGGAAAAAACGCAAAACTGCAATATCAGTAAAACAAGAGGCGGAATGCTTAAAGCCAGACTAACAGGTATACTTTGTAGCTTAGCTTGTTTCCAAGAAGGCAAGCAATAAATGCAAGCGCCGGAATCGAACGCATGTTGCTTGCGCCGACGTCGAGAATGATAACCACTACACCAAGGAGCCCAAATCTCCCAAGCCCTAATTCTTGCTCATAACACGTGTAGTGTGTACTCTTCGTACAGGCTAGACCTACTTGGTGGTATAACTGCAGACAAGGGCCCAGATGAGTCCAATGGCCACACCGCCGATGCTGACCACAAAGAAGGCCGCGATGCCGGACACGATGTCCACAGGCAACAGATTTTCGTCGCCAATCTTGGTGAATGACTCGAACATCTCGTACAGCACCTAAACACAAACCAGTAGAGTGGTGAAAGCAAGAGTACATAATGGGAAGAGTATGACACAGATGAGCCACGGATGCGTCGTGGCTTTGCAGGAGCAGAGCTTGAATAAATTATAGTCGTCGACTTCAACTTACTAATTTGGCAACCAGACAAGTTATTTTCCTTAAAAATGACATAAAGCTAAATACTGTTTAAGCTTGCTTTCACAAATTAAAAGTATTCGAGAAAATGGAAAAAGCCTCATGTCATGACGATGCTATGTATGTACCTCCTCTACTGTGAACAAAATAACTTTTGTGAGGTCAGAGTGTCAAGATTCCAGAGGGAACATTAGACGCGACCATTATTTGCTAATAAAATAAATGTTGAATTCCAGCTTCTACTTATCTATAATGCATATAAGAGTACATACAACAGTGACAGCGTCATTGAGCAGGCTTTCTCCGAAGACAGTGATATAGAGCATGGCGTTCACTTGGATCTCCTCAAAGACCACTAGAACGGCCACGGGGTCCACTGCGGAGATGAGGGAGGAGAAAATCAGAACGTGCAGGAGGGGCGTCTTCCAGTGGAACAGATTTGTCAGGGACACCGCCCATAGGGAGATGCCTGCAAGATGTATTCCCTGGCTAGTGTTGTTTTGATACCGCAAAATAATTTAAATATGATATAAATATGGCCCCCTGCTATAAGTAAATAGACTTATAGTATTGCCAGATTTGGGTCCCCGCTAATGGGGGCCGGGCAACGGATATGCATACCGTAAAGTTATATATACATAGAAAAAGAAATAAACACCTGAGTTAGTAGTACGCGTATTATGATACTTTTGATATTTGATACTTGGAAAAAATTAAATGGCTTAAATGCAATGATCACTAAAGCCCGGTTCATAGTTGTCCTTGAGCACACGGAGACAAGGACAAGGACAAGTTTTGACCGTCTGCTACGAAGAATCAGCAAAGGTATTTTGGATAGTATATGCGTACTGGAACTGCCTATCCAAAGTTTCGTTTGGGGCTAAGACTTGAGAAAAAATAGGCAAATAAATAATTTTGGAAGACGACTAACAGCCTTAAGACATATACTTTCCCTGATTGGCTGATTTTCCCTGGGACTTATGTTGGTTTAGGTTTAGGCTTACTGATAAGTCGTACGCTTAGAAAGCCGTAGCCACTAAAGACTTTTTCAAAGAAACGCGAAAGATATAGGACACTCAGTGGAGAGCTTTCTGTGTACAAGATCGTACCCACATGACACCTATATACAGCAAAACTTACCAATAGTAAAGGTATTCCACAAGGTGCCAATAACAGCGTATACCAAAATGGTGCCGATGTTATCAAAGAAGGCACGGTTAGGCATGAAGTAACCCGCATCGAAAACGATGGGGGGCAGAAGGTAGAGAAAAAAGACGGTAGACGGAAGGTGAAATTGTCCTTCGTCCGTCTGGATGAAATAGAGGATTAGTCCGACTAGAAGACCAAGCACAATCAGAAGGGAACTGTCAGGAAAAATTGAGGCAAACTTTTTTGACAAATGGAATCCTGAAACAAAAATAGGTTTATTTGACTAATCGTAATCGAACGCCGTATTTGAGATAGGTATGCACTTGAGTTGAGAATCTTACATTGATGTTACGCTGATTACATTGATCTTACATTGACGTTACATACGCTGTTCTGATAGCCAAATAATTTCAATTCTCACATTTGACCAGAAATTGCTGAACCCTGAGACAAAACAGGTACGTAATTTGTGTGATTGCTCGCAGTACTCTTGACGTTCACAATTCGTTCGTAATGAAATTGCATGTTTATTTTTATATCAGCATCCAGCATTTTTGGTTAGACTTTAATCTGATTAATCTAAACTCAAAAACCAAAAAAACACTGCACCCTGAAACAAAAAAAACCGCAATTTCATTACGAAAAGATCGAATTCAGCGTCAAGAGTACAGCGAGTAGTCACAAAAATCACGCCACAGGTTTTGTCTCCGGGTTCAACCATTTTTGGTCAGACTTTAGTTTAAGATCCTCTGCCCAGAAGCCCAAACTGACCCAATTTGGCCACACTGGCTAGCAGAATCCACAGGCAAATGGTGTAGGCGGTGCCGACTTGACCCCAATCCACCTGGGCAATTTTATACCGTTCCACCTCGTGTCCGTTTCCGTGACCGTGGACCGTTACGTTATAGTGCCCTCCGGGGCGGCCGATCTGTGACGGAAGCTCGGTCACGTGTTCTAACGAAACCTGTTGCTCTGATGCAACGTAGGATAATAAAAACAGCAGGGTCGAGAGGATGAAAAACCGACCCACTCCCGCATGTAGCAGGGATCGGTAATTCAGTCGCATAATTAATTAATAATATTTAAGTTATTAATTATTGATTAAGTAGTTCGATGGAGTTAAGGGATAAGTAATAATATATAAATGAGTCTTCTATGGGGTAATATCACACATGATTCATTGTTTTATTAACCTGAAAATACAGAATACACAATCATAACTGAAATAAGCTGTAAAAATTCCGGTGTCTAAATACAACTGGACTCAAAAGCATACTCTGATGTGACTTTAGATATCTTGAAAAAAGGCAAACTTTTACTCACATGAAATAAATTAAGGCCTTGGGCTGAAAAAACTTCATATACAAGCAACACATGACAAACACCAAAAAAGTTATTATTATTTTTCCAGGAATCTAATTATTACCCGGTTCACACTAGTAAAAATAAAATGATAAATCAGCCAATCAAAATGAAGTCCTGCCGACAAAGCACAAATAAGATTCGAGAGCCTTTTTTGATATTTTCTTTTCATTAAATTTTGGAATTAGTGTACTTTATATATTTAATTAGAGGTTTTTCTTTCTTAATTCTCTGCTGTTCTATATATGCTTTCCCTAAACTTGACTGAGATGCTATTGACTTATTTGCAAAATCTTAATCCTACCAGAAAAAATGCTATTCAAAAGTAAAGTCAAAAATTCGAAGCATGCTAAGGATAAGATTTAAATTTAAGTCTTATTTCTGTTCATGCGATCGGATTAATGGGATTAGATTAACTGAATAAGCTATAACAAACTCGACACAGAATAACAGTATCTTTCTAAAAATCAGTAAATTATGCCATATAAGCACAAAAGAGTAACTGTCTCTAATTAGTGGGAATTACCATGATTAAGTGATGAGTATTTTAACTCACTTAAAATGTAATCTAGTTAATCAGGTTTTGTGATCAGGTTAAAGTTGGCTCGGCGAGCAATACAGAGATAAGACTTGGGAAGCATGAAATTTGATGTTTCACAAATAACAAACGTTCCGGCATCATAAATACCTAAGAAATAGTAAAATAAAATAAGTATTTAATTAATTAATTTAATAATTCAGAAATTAGAAAATGACTTATTTCTTATGTTGCTGCGTCTTATTATTTATTTCTGTCTAGTCGGAGACTAGGATGACTACAGTATATCAAGCTTAAATTTGGCAGTTAGCAGCGCAATTAGTACACCTATATTTAAATTACGCCAAGTTTTAGGCTTTTAGACTGCACCAAATCCGATTAACTGACGATTATCTTAAATAAATTTAGCTCAGACTTAAATTCCTTAAATCTATTTAAATGCACTGCAGCAAATCGGATTAGCGCAGTTGGTGCTTAAATTTCAGTTGTAACTGAGGATTAGCTGAGGTTTAACTGCGATTTAACTAAATAAATATATTTAGCTAGAGTTTAGCTAGAGCTCAGACTTAAGTTAATCTGATTTGGTGCAGTCCACCCTTATTCTATTAATATTAATCTAACGCAGTTTTTGCAAAATCCGGTAATCTAATCTCCTAAATCCAAGTTTGAATAACGTCTTAAGAACCTTCAAAATAAGAAAACCCGCTACATTATAAGGATTGTAAGCTTAGTCTATTGGACCAAACAGGCAGTAGCGAATAGCAATGTAGTCTTTTTGAGGCAAAGCCACTCAAAACAAACAGAAACACAGACGATGGCATTATTGCGAACGAACGACCGGTTTACCCAAGCCACTCTAGAAACGGCTTAAAGCAATATTGCGCATGTTGCACGGGAAGACAGGAAACGCCAATTCTCAAACTAATCACGGCCGCTTTAAATGTCTCATGGTGTTTCCTTAGGGGCTTTTTCCTGTTGGACCACAGCCCAACAGGTCTTTAATTTTGATTCGGTATCTTAACACACTGCTAGCGTTAAAGTGCTCATGTGCGGGGTGTGTCTGTCACTAGCAAATGCCTTGTATTCTCACTTGTCTTCTTACATTAAATGTTAAAGCATGGTAGGCGAAAATGCAAAAATAAAAAAAAGAATGATGCACTAGGAATCGAAGCAGTGACCTCATGGTTACAAGCCTGACACACTAACCACTCAGATTACTAAAAAAATTAAGCTTTTACATCAATTTAAAACTTATTACTTTTATCACAGTGGTGCCTGCTTCAAAAGTGACGCAATAAACAGATCAAGTTGAAATTGAAACTTTTTCAATAAAAATAGCTGCAGAGTACCTACAGTGATTAACTTCACTGTTTATAAGACTTTGCAGTTTTGGTGGCAGCAAAATTATGCGCTTTTTACAAAAAACTGAATCAGGTTACTGACCCAATAGGTTTACGACGGCCTCTGGCCAATGTACTTGAAAGTATATGCTTTATACTTACTGAAGATTTTGTCGCAGATTGGGCTTGTTATAAATTATGTCAACTGAATTATGTAGATTAACTAGATTAACTTGAGTAACTTCAACATAAGTAGGTATGGCGAACGTTAATAAACCTTTGCACAACGGCTAAACCCTATCATCTGCATTTGCTTGCAAAATTTTGAAAATTTAAGTTACTCGTATGTTGAGTAATGAAGTTAATCTTGTTAATCTAATCCAGTTAATACTAATTTATACAGTATGAAGCAGAAAATTCATAAATTAGACAATTTTTCTAAAGAAACTATTATATAATCAGAATTGATCAGTTGAGCAGAGTTTTTTCTTAAGGACAAACGGACACCCTTACGGACAAGTAAGAACCAGGTTTCAGGCATGAAAATCTGGGTTGCTGACAAAGCTATCAGACAGAGACCGGAAGTGCCAGTCCATGCGTGGCTGTAAAAAATAGCAAGACCAGGAAAATCTACGAAAAAGCAGCTTGGTGGACCCATTAGACGTAAAGGAAATTGTGCTACCTACCTCCGACCGTCATTTTATGGCAATGTAGAAGGGCTGACTTGAGATTATCTTGCTTTATTAGCTAGCTACGAACGTTTTTAACTTAAAAATGTAAATTAAAACGTAAATCTTATCTAATACTATAGGCTGACCAAAAATTGCTGAACCCTGAGACAAAAAGGTGGCGTGATTATTGTGACCACTCGCTGTACTCCTGACGCCCGCAATTTGTTGTTATCGTAATGAAATCGCGTGTTTCTGCTTGTCTCAGGGTCCAGCATTTTTTGGCCAGACTTTAAATTATTACAAAAAATATATCCATCACTTACTTATTTTAGTGGCATGACTTCTGGGACTAACCTTTGATAGTCAAAATCTATTCTTTTCGTAACGAAATGTAACTATTTTTCGTCAGGCTTATAGTTGGTGTGATGGAATTTTCGAATAAGATCTTGCGAATCAACCAATACAAATCTCGTCCTAGAAAAAAGTCTCAAGGGTTTTGTACTTACATAGTTTGTTCTTCTATTCTTTCTTTCGTTTTTCGAACCAAGTTGCAACCTAAGCATGCTTGCTTGTAGATAGAATAGCGATAGAAGAATTAAACCTACACTAAATAAGACCAAGATATCACTTCAATTATAATTTTTCGTTGAAATACCAGGTTAAGACAACACTTTTAGAATCTGCCACGACATCAGGGCCCGATTTATCGAAACATCAAATGTTCGTCGTTGAAAATGTTCGTCGTTGAAAATGTTTGTCGTTGAAAAAGCAAATGTTCGTCGTTGAAAAACAAATGTTCGTCGTTAAAAAACAAATGTTCGTCGTTAAAAGTTCGTCGTTGAAATTGTTCGTCGTTGAAAAATTTTTCAACGACGAGCTTTGGTTTTTTAGAACATAATTATGTTCTAAAAGACAAAAGCTCGTCGTTGAAAAAATTTTCAACGACGAACGTTTCAACAGAGCTCAAGACATCCGTTGAAATGTTCGCCGTTGAAAATTTTTCAACAACAACATTTGTTTTTCAACGACGAACATTTGTTTTTCAACGACGAACATTTGTTTTTCAACGACGAACATGTGTTTTTTCAACGACGAACATTTTCAACGACGAACATTTGCTTTTTCAACGACGAACATCTGTCCTATAACTACGTGTTATATTCGTCGTTGAAAATGTTTCGATCAATCCAAAATTTTCAACGAAGATCATTTTCAACGACGAACGTTTTTCTTCGATAAATCGGGCCCGGAAGTCTGTATCAACCTATATAGAATTGAAACTTACTTTCACATGACTCTTTTGTGTTTTCTAACTCATTCTGTATCAACCTATATAGAATTGAAACTTACTTTCACATGACTCTTTTGTGTTTTCTAACTCATAATTTTTATGATTTAAGATTAGCGCTGTCTGTATTACATAATTAAATAAGGTAGGGTAACAATTTGTCATTATATATGATAATGAATATAGAATATATACACTTGTATATAATACTGAGCTGGCTTATTAATACTTGAAAAAATTTAGATTGAAAATTAAAAAATAATCTATTTGCATAGATAACATACAAATTAGGTGAAAATGAAATGAAGACCCATGCAGTAGTACATAAATCCGCAGTGAATCAAGAATATCGATATAATATCCTAAGGTTCAATTCAGACTCCAGTCCTAGTCCGTTCAGCCGGCAAAATTACGAATAAATCACGCCACTAGCTGTGATACACAAATGAACCATCAGAAATAAACTTATCAATACTGGAATTTGAAGGACAGTTTATGACAAAGATTTTCAGTGATGTAGATTGATCATTTTGTTGGGATAGAAACTTTTTGCTTAACTTGTTCATGACAATACTGGTGTAAAAAAACACTGGAAATCCACCTGTTTTACAGAGCATAATAAACACAACGAGCTTACAATGGTTGTTTAGCACGCGAACCGCCTTTGGATAACTATTAGTCATAAAGATTTTGCGAAATAGAAGTTAAAACCATTAGAATAAGTAAATAAAAGTATGAGACACGTTAAACTTAGCTAATAATGTAGAAAGTAAGTAAAAGGCAAAGTGTGTACACATCTGGTAAAGTAAGCAATATATGCACACAGTGGATAACATACATACTGTGTAACTTACGAGTATACTCATGATTTAATATTTCTTGGTACAAATAAAGAGAATAAGAGAGCATGATACTCTTTTTTTGCAGCTTACTATTCATGCGGATTGACTATTGCTAGACACTAAATATGTTGATAAGAAGTAGATACACAAAAAACACCTCGAGTTAATTAAGCCTGTTTTACACAACAATAAAAAAAGGGAAAGTCCTGCACAGAAAAGTTTACACAGAAATAGTTTATTCTAAGGCGAAAGTACGCCAAACGGTGAAAATTCCAAACATTTCACAAAAGTGTTTCATACAACTAGCTGTGCTCTGTGAAAAACAGCATAAACCATGCACGTTACACGAAATATTCTCTACAACAAAAGCACCAACAATTCAAAAGCTTTGTAGCCTTATAAGCTACACATTATAAACTATCCGACTGTGAACAATGTGGTCAAAATGTAGAGTTTGTAGCCCAGACAAGTATTTTAAGGAATTTCAGTACTCAGTATCTGTAAGCTTTCGCTTGTAGCGCAGATAGAACAATTTACATTCTGTGAGCAAGACCCTAATTTGCAACCTAAGGCCGGGTTCACACTGGCACCTGCACAAGCACAGGCACAAGCACAGCCGGTGAGCTTGTGTAAGTGCCAGTGTGAATCCGGCCTAAAAATCACAGTCATAACTGAGCAAGTCACTTTTCAGCTGATATTTCGCTCCAAACACAAATGCAAAGAAGGAAATCAGCGTATCGGCCTATCCTATACTAATGTTTTCCCTGAGGAACATTTTTTCTAAAGTCTAACCAGAAATGCTGAGCCTCGAGGCAATGATGGACTCGTGAATTTTCTTGAATTTTCGACAATCAGTCAAAATCGTAAAAATTGAGGTGCCTGGTCGGTCGACCACCAATTTTCATCATACATATGTAGGCTTATTTTGAAAACAGGGCGTGATTTTTGTGACTACTCGCTGTATATACTCTTGACGCGGTTGCAATTCGCTTGTTTCTTAATATTATCGCGTGTTCCTTTTTGTCCCAGAGTCCAGCATTTTTGTCAGACTTTTAGTAAAACAGCTTAGTTCTATGAGAATGACAACATTAATGTGCGATTCTTCGAAAATATGTAGGTGCCAAGCTGAATTTTTTGCTGACTACGAAGCTGAATCAACAAAAAAACATCGATTCACCCCACAGTCAGCCGCAGAAAAACATAATGAAACATGCTTTTATGATAAATGAGCGTGGTTGCTTCAAAGCTTTTGTCGATTGTGTGTAGGTTTACCTCTGTTTTCAATAATAACATCTAATCAATGAGAAAAATTCAAAATTTAGGTAACACCTCCTCGATAAAAACATTCAATTGAATTTGCAGATAAATTCTGATGCAGCTGCTAATAATTTGTCTCTTACTCGTCATTTTGGACTTTCGGAGTAACTATGTTGCGCAAGCAGAAAAAGTTGGCTTCGTTTCATTTCATTTTCGTTTTTTTCATTTTCCTTTCGTTTTCGTTCAACTAAAAAAAGAGCGTAGCTGTATATAAAAGTCCGCTGCTTAGTTTTAGTAAAAGCTCCTACAGAATTGGACCAACTTTAGCTGTTAACTGACTATGGGCGAATTGTGACTCACGAAGGGAATGTTCGGCTGAAACCCCTCGTGTGCTGATTTGCTCGCAATGTTGCCAAAAAACTACAAAAACACTTATTAACGGCTTCTTACAGGCTTACGGCTTCTCTGTACATATTCATAATGATATTGCCTTCTTTAGTAATTGCATTAACTGCACCAGTTGAACAAATATATAAGCATAGGCTTGTTAAAAGTATAAATAAATAAATAAATAAATAAATACACTTGAAAACAATCCTTCAATTAGAAACGGTGCTCAGAATTACAGGTATAAAGATTATATTGTAGGTATAAAGAATAACTGTAAGATAATATATAGAATAATAGAATAATTTAAACTTCTACGGCACATACATAGTAATGGGCATGTAATACTAATATTTTAAGTACTTCATTCTATTTGCCTAGTCTAATGTTAGCTCATAAGTGGAACGGTGCTTAACTGAAGTACATGTCTATAAGTTAACAGTAGTATAAAACTTTCTGAGAATGACTAGTAGGTTTTAGTAGATGCTGCTAGGGAGTCAATTGGCACAAGAACTTATACCAGGGGCAACGAAGCTTGGAATTTTGCCTCCTCGTTACAATGAGCCAATTGTGTTACTTCAACAGTAAACAACTAAGATTGACTTATGTACATACTCTTAGTGGAAAAAAATAGATGGGCTTCTGACTGATGTGATGATACTTATCTGCTTGTAAACCTGGCTCATACTCGTCCTTGTCCTTGTATCGTTTTGCCTTTAAGCGATTCCAAGAAAACTTCCAATAAGCCAACTTTGGGACTGAATGACTAAACAATGACTAAACTTGGGGTCACTTGCAGATCCTATGCAAAGAATTAGCCGAAGCGCTCGTGTCAGTTCAACGCAGCACCTGACCAAACTTTGTCCTTGTGGCTGTTTTTGTGTCCTCAAGGACAAGTATGAACCTAGCTTTAGGGGAAGAAGTGTAGCAGGACTTTTGAATGATGTGAGAATCGAATTTCAAGTATTTTACAACGTCATATCTTCACATAAAGAAATCTTTTCAAATAAATACTTAATTAATGAGGTTAATTTTACAATAAAATTAATTAGCTAATTTTTTAAAATTCACTAAAACTTGTACACATTAGACTTAAAACTCAGCGGTCGCAAAAATTATTAAATACGAAAACTGGCAAAACGAACCCGAAAAAATATGACTAAAAACACTGTCTCTACCATGCCAGATGCTAAATGTGCCTCAGACAATCTGCGTAGATAACTTGGTAAATAATGAATAGACAAAAGGCCCTATAGCAGTGCATTTTTCAACCAGTGTTAATAAATGACTGAGGGGGATTGGTTGGTTTTATAAAGGCCTATTCACACGAGGGCGCATGAGCTGGCGCATGAGAGGGCGCATGAGCGGGCGCATGAGAGGACGCATGAGCGGGCGCACAAGCGAGCGCATGAGCGAGCGCACACGCACACTTGCATAATGCATTGTGTGAAATAATGCAGCAGGCAGTGTGAAAATAGAATGCGCCCGCTCATGCGCTCGCTTGTGCGCCCGCCCATGCGCCCGCTCGTGCGCCCGCTCATGCGCCCGCTCATGCGCTCGCTCATGCGCCCGCTCGTACGCCATGGAGCAAAATGCGCCCTCGTGTGAATAGTCCTTTAGGTTATCACAAAACAGGTACTACGTCAAAAATGTTCTTTTCACACTAAAAAAACGTTGTAAAGCGCGGTGCACACTTGACCTTGTCCTTGTCCCTATCGTTTTTTCTTGAGCAATTCTAGGAAAACGTCTATTTTTGTCCCATTTTGTCCCATTTTTTCACACATGGAAAGTAAACGTCAATTCCAGTGTGTATACAAAAAATTAAACTAAACGATTCCGTTAACGCCAGCTGCTCGAAAATTGTCTTTGTCCCTGTCCCTATGCTTTTGAGCACAAGTATGAACCGGGCTTTATGAAACAAGTTCAATGGCTGTAAGATAACAGTAAATATAAAGGTAACATCTGGATTCAACGTCCGGCTGATCCAGCTTTGGGGGTCGGTGCTAATGTCCGTTTAGTGGCGCTAGAGTGACAGTGGTTCACATCGATTGACTGCTGTTAAGTCACGTAATTTATTGCGTCTAGCCTGCTTTCATTGTACGTGTTACTGAGAGATTTTGTATGGCTATGGTGAGGTATTTTTACTCGGCAAAGGAACTTGCCCCTTTGGGGCCTACTTGTTTATTAAGTGATAATGGGCTCAGACTAAAATTATAAGTTAGTGCAAATCGTTTTGAATTACGTAATTGCCACCATGGTTACGATTAAAGGCCTATTTACACGAGGGAGCATCAGCGGGCGCATGAGCGGGCGCACACGCACACTTGCCTACTGGATTGTGTGAAATAATGCTGCAGGCAGTGTGAAAATAGAATGCGCCCGCTCGTGCGCCCGCTCATGCTCCATGGCGTGCGCCATGGCGTACGCCATGGAGCAAAATGCGCCCTCGTGTGAATAGGCCTTAAGGGCCGATTCATACTTACAGCCGTTATGTCCGTTCAACCGGCAAAATTACGAAATAATCACGCCACAATCTGATCTTAAACACAATTATTGGTGTGATTATTTCGTAATTTTGCTGGCTGAACGGACATACAGCTGTAAGTATGACCCTAATGAGGTGTATTTTTTTTAATCCGTTGAAGGAACGGGCCTCGGGAACGGAAACTTCAATTAGAGGGACACCACCACCACAAGTTGCGAGGCTTATGTTAAGTCATAACCAAATCCCTACACATTCATAAACACACATAATGCCTAAGGAAATAGCGAGTGGAAAAATTAAATTAGAATTTTACGGCTTCCCTGGAACAGCCAGTAAAGGAAATCTACATACCTAATCAGCTTGCTTGCCTGTGTTTTTCAATATTGCAAATGGAGTTTCATAAGGAGGAAGAAATAAGGAGAAAAAGATGAGAGATGAGAAAGTATATGAAAACTTATACATAACTCCTTATATGAAAACTCCTTACATAAAAACTAAGCTTTTTCGGAGATCTTCCTTTTAGGATTAAATGAGTTTATTTTAATCCGTCTGAACTAGTTAAAAATTATATTCCTTCATTCAGCTGTGTTTAATTTGCATTGTATTCTAGTTGTCAAGACAGAATATACTTTTAGAGTTAGCATACGGTAGATTTTTTGCCCCGTTTGTTTTTTTATATTGAGAATTAGAGAAAGAATCTTAAACTTCGGACAAAATCGACTGGATTTTCAACGCGAAGGTTTTTATTATTTAGTCAGATTAACTTGCTTCGATTATCAGTAGCTTGCGATAAATTACATAAGAGCGTCAAGAGTACATAATCATGTCTGTGGTATCACTCCGACAGTGTTATTTACTCTTGGTAGTGATAAGAGTACTTAATAAGAATAGTATGACGCTAATCCCAATGACTCAGCACCGTAGACTGTTTCCCTTTTAGCGCACAGAAGCAAGATACTGCAATTTAAGTACATCTTTAAAAGAACGTTAAAGCTCCTTAAAACAGCTGCTAGATGTAGCTGATCCCGTTTAAGATTTATTTTCGAATATTAATTCTTTTGAACATAAAAAATAAAACAAACGGTGCAGAAAAGGTATATACTGTCTCCTAACTCTAATAGTATCCTGTCCTGACAATCTAGACTACATATTATGTAAATGCATATTAAAAACAGCTAAAAACTAGTTAAGTTGTTATGGAGTTACTTTGTCTACTTTGGAATGGTACCTTATAAGTGCATAATAAAGGATAAAAATCACCAATAAAATATAGACGAATTTTTTTTCAAACTCGAGTAGGTAACATATGTATATAAGGGCGGCACTTTTTGGCGGCACTCTTTTTAATTGATACTTCCTACAGAGAGTTCTAGAAAAACAGGCAATAATTAATAATTATGGGAGAAATATTTACTTAATAGATGTTTTCCTATAGGCTTGGATTGCTTTTAAACAAAGAAGTCTGATTCTGACAATTTCGGTCAAATCAAGATCTGTCAACGCTCGATTTTTAGTGAAAATAACGTTTACATAATTCGTGTTGTTCGCATGATTGTACAGTAGGTATATACGACTTCAGCAAATTTTCGCAGGAAGGCAGCAAAAATGAGTGAAGACATTACTCGAGGGGTCTGGGTAGGGTGCAGGTACCAAAATTTGAGTACTTAAAAACTGTTAGTAAAAATGGCATTTTTTTAGGAAAATTTCACAAAATTTGCAAAAACTTAGGGTATTTTGGGTCGATCTGGGGGTGCTTCCTAAAATTTGGCCAGATAGGTCTCCCCAAAATTTTGACCCCCGTTGGGAAATGTACAGTACTGTGCAAAAAAAGTTCCCTGTTCGTCGGCGTACGACGAGCTTAGTCGTTCGTGAAAAGTGACGAACGGTGGCCGGAAAGTGACGAACGGTGGCCGGAAAGTGACGAACAACAAAAAATTTTTCAAAAGAGCTCCAAAACACATTTTCAATGTGAAAAAAGTGAAAATTTGAAAATTTTTTGTTCCTCACTTTCCGGCCACCGTTCGTCACTTTTCGCGAACGACGAAGCTCGTCGTACGCCGACGAACAGGGAACTTTTTTTTGCACAGTACTGTATGCATACAGTCTTTTGAGTAAGGAAATTCATTTCCAATATGAAAATAAGAAATTTACATATAAGCCTTTGCCATGGATTAATTATACGATTACGTTTTGCTTTTATCACTTAGCCTACGACATTTATTTTTTGCAATTATATTTTGTATTTTTAATTCTTATTTCTTATTTTTACGTTGTGAGAAGCGTGCCTATGTAATCCTTTGGTAGGAGAAAAAAATGACATTAGACGACAATAACCTGACATGAATGAGTCAGCAAAAACAAATTATTAATGAAATAAAATACTACTAAAAACCAAAAATAGATATATTGAATTAGTTGATGTGTTCACCCAAAATCAACAACTTTAATTCGCGCCAAAAGTTTTTTCGCCTGTTGGATAAAACTTGTATTGCAACAAAAATGTGTGAACTGGTACGAATTTAAACTCTTTTTAAAACATTTTATTATGGAATGCCAGTGACAGAGAAGCTTAACACAAAACGCACTCGATTTAACGATGACGAATTCTAAAACTAAAATTCTAGATTAGCCAAAGTTTCCATACATGGCCTAAAAACCGAACCGAGGGTCATAAAACAGATAAATTTTCAGGAATTTTACTGTTGTCACTGTTTTAAAAAAATATAAACATTGTTTGAAGCTTCGTATCTGAAGTCTACCGAGCCGTATCAGCTACAAAGCGCAGTAGCGTATAAATTGCGTTTGGCGCAATAATCTAAAAGCGGTCACAAGCGCGTCGGGAGTAAAAAATGTGTCTAGCGTACAGACCTATAGTCTGACAAAAAATAGTTGCACCATTTGTGAAAACTAAAGGAAACACGAAAAAACAAATTTTGACTACAAAGAGTACAGCAAGTAGTCACAAAAGTCATGCCACTAACATAAGTAATGACGCAACCATTTTTATCAGACTTTGGTTGTGTGAATTCATTCACCGGTTTCAGACAGTCATGAGCAAATCATCTAAAGCTCTATAGAGCTATTGATGATGAAAATGTCATACTCTTCCCATTATGTACTCTCTTGGTTATACCACTTACCAACCCAACAAAGTCTACACAAATGTAGACCTATAGTTCATCCAGTTCAAATGATACACTTTTTGCAGCAGTTTTTAATCAAGTACCCACCTGATAAACTTGAAGTTACAGCAGCTGGCTGATTTACTAGCAAGCTGGATATCTCAATACCTCAAGTTGAAGTGTTTGCAAAACACTTTATAAATCAAGTGTCGACACAGCGTTCTACAAAGCTGACATTCCATCAAACTGGGACTAAAAGCACAGACAACATGATACCTACATACAATTTTTTCTGTAGATTTACAAGAGGAACCCAGCGACGCAAGTCAGAAACAAGGAGACGAGAAAAACTAGATACAAACATAGTGAAAAAATAATATTTTAGAGTTTGACTGTATGTAGGTTGATTTTGAATGGACATGCTTCCATGTATGAATTTTTGGGAACAGTTTTGTAAACATAAATTACTCCATGTTCCACACCTCCATAGTTCACCAAAATTGAGGTGGCTACAAGTACAACTACAAGTCATATATGGGGGGTTGGGGAGCGGAAGGGAAGCCAAAAATCGAGTGGCCGGGGAAAGGTTCCCAAAAATTTGCGCATAATTGAGTAAAAGTTGTCATTCCTTTTGAGAATATTTTAAATTTCTACCTAAAAATTAAAATATATTCTTAAATATTCAAAATCATCCTTCCTGGTCTCCAAATCTCCCAACCTCGCCTAAAACTTTCTTTGACCTAGGGTAGGCTTAGGCTTAAACTTGGCAGAGTCTTACGCTTGAGTAAACAAGCATAACCATTCGTCGAAAAAGAAGCCCTCAGGTCACGTGACGATACTGAAATCTGATTGGTTTAGAGCCCGAGGCAAGTGCTGTATATAAACGATTGTCTTACGGACAGCTGGCGGTTACACGTAATTTGTTGTGTACCTAACCTGCGACAGTTTACACGATTATTATCCTCTAAACCGGTAATGTGAATAGTAGCCCTGTACACGGTGACTAAACGAACACACACTCACATGATTAGCATTAATTTACACGTGCATAAACAGTATAGGGTAAAACCGCCTAATAGGGGCCACTACCACAATAAGGGCCAGCAGACTGATTTTCGTTTTGGTCCAATCGCCCGGTACGGTTTTCGTCACGTGCTTGTTTTCCATTGGATAAAGCATTAAAAACT
>JASANF010013019.1:0-48092 GCA_030248245.1 Trissonchulus sp. WLG1_4 | reverse complement strand
GGACCCTTAGGGACATTCGTCAAGGACAAGGACTGCACAGAAGGACACAAGGACTTAGAAATCTGGGGACGGGGACAAGAACAAAGCTTAGAATATGAACCAGGCTTAAGACTTCAATAATACTTGAAATATAAAAAAAATTAAAATAGTTTAAAAAATTTATATTTCAATACTACCAATTTTATTTTGGTCAAAAACCAAAAAAAATGTTTCTGGACAAAAAATTCAGTTTTTTCAAAAATGCATTTTTCATTACACGAGGGGCAGTAGGTAGGACAGTCACGAACGTTGTCACGCAAAATCAAGATCCAATAATGAGTTCAGACTTTGAGGCTGAAAGTGTTCTGTAGTTTTATGATACATGTCAAGGCGAAAAATTAACACTCAAGGATTCGCTGGTGGTAACTGGTACCCAGGAGGTCATATCGGAGTGTTAGGGCATCTTAGACAAATGTTAACCCTGGATTGTGTCAAGGTGCAAAATTGCCCCCAGGGCCCGGTTTCATAAACAATGAATTGCAATTCATTAGTAACACTGGCGCAACATCGAAAATCGAGTATAACCTGACCTTTACACAATATTTCTGCTGGAAATTTTCTTGACAGATAGCCAGTGGCGTACCCAGAAAAAAATTTCGGGGGGGGGAATGACTTTTCGATTTTTGGTAATGGGTTAAAATGCACTTTTAGCATTTTTAACACTCATAAAACGCCTTACAAACGCAAGCTTACTAATCCCCACGGTTGCAGGGGTCTGGGGGCGGCAGCCCCCAGAAAAAAATTGGGAAAATTTTTTATTTTTCGGCCAAATTTAGTCAATTGGAGACTTATCAGAAAATTTTTCCGGCCGGACTATGAAAACCAAAGGACACATGGTTGCAGGGGTCTGGGGGCGGCAGCCCCCAGAAAAAAAATTGGCGATTTTTCCCATTTTTAGACCGAATTTGGTCAACTGGAGACGTATCAGCCATTTTTTCCGACAATATTTAGAACAAAAGATGGGAGTGTCATATCAGACAGTGTATTCCACAAGTAAATATAGCATAATATACTCGTGTAGACATGCACATGCAGCACAATGTACTTGTGTATACATGCATAGGCTTTGACGAAAGACAATCCCAAGGAATAGTAAGCCATAGAGTCTCAGGGGCCTGGGGGCGGCAGCCCCCAGAAAAAAATTGGGAAAAATTTTGATTTTTAAGGTGGTAGTTACGTTTTCGACAGTTTTTATTACGTGCTATAACTTTTGATTGACTCAATGAATTTAATATGTGTCTATTTCACGTTAAAGAGCTTGACTGTAACTACACTTATTATCATAACTTGCACATTATCTAGCTTAAATCTGTAACAAGCTAGTCAGCAGACACTGTTAAAGTAGTTAATTTCGTGAATTTTTGCATTTTTCTTGTTTTGCTTGTAAAATTGACAGTGTCTCTTGAACTCATTTCATTCTTTACACCAACATACCTAATAACAGGGTGAATTTCAGTGCAAA
The DNA here is from genome assembly GCA_030248245.1 of Trissonchulus sp. WLG1_4. Classification (NCBI taxonomy): domain Eukaryota; kingdom Metazoa; phylum Nematoda; class Enoplea; order Enoplida; family Ironidae; genus Trissonchulus; species Trissonchulus sp. WLG1_4. Next base: position 46,591 of record JASANF010013019.1, on the reverse strand, counting down.
GTTTGGTGCATTTATATGATGCAGGAAAGAAGTTACGGACCTTTAATTTTAAATTTTTTCGAATTTTGAAAAATATGCGAATTTTTGAATCCAATTTTTTCACGAAATAGGCTAAATTACTACAAATAAAAAAATTGACACATCAGAAATTGTTTAAAAAACATGTAAAATAACGCATGAAAATATTGCAACATCGTGACTTGAGATTTAGTCCATGGAAGTACATTTTTACAGATTTCTGTGAATGAAATTGATGTAACGCAAAATTTAAGCAAACAAAATTTTTGAAAATTCAGTATAAAGTAGACACATATGTGTGCCAATTTATCCCAAATTTTGAACAAAATCCTTATAGTAGTTGTCAAATTTTGCGGACTTTTGTGTAATGAATTTTAGTTCAAAAAGAAATGTTTCATAAATGTGACGTAATCTCAAAAACTGAAAAGCGGAAGGATACGTTTTGGCATCTAAATTGAAGGTTTTTGACATGCCCGTGTGTCATTTTTTTCTTTTTTCAATAAACGGCCGTTTTGACTAGCTACTACTTTGGCTTAGCTAAACATAAAAATGACAAAAAAATTGTCGTAACTGGCTGAAAAATATATTCTGTGAAAATTAAAAATGATTGTTTCAAGCTATTTTGGCAAGCATTTATCTCATAATAAATTATAATTTCCTAAATTAATATGCGTACTATAAATTATTGATTGAAAATTAATCGTAAGTTGTCTAGTGTTACTCCTGCAAAACTGTCGAAAACGTTACTACCACCTTAAGCCAAATTTAGTCAATTGGAGACGTATCAGAAAATTTTTCCGGCCGGACCATAAAAACCAAAGGGGGGACCCTTGTGTAAAAAATCACTTGGAAAAAATTTCGGGGGGGGGGGGGAATTCCCCCCCTCCCCCCCCCCCTGGGTACGCCCTTGCAGATAGCCAATATGTTACACCACATGTGGTTCAAATCTCACAATAATCAAGCTATCCAGTGAAATCTATAGCTAACTTGAAGTCATTCATTAGTTGCAAATATTAGTGAATTTCTTAAAACCACTAATATTTACTAATATTTGGGACTAATGAATGAATTTGACTTAGCTAGATTTCTGTCTGCATCAAGCAAATGTAACAAAAGTTTACACACACATTATCTAACATATTGGCAATATGTCGTGAAAATTTCCAACTGAAGGATCAAGTTAACGCAAAGTTATAACTTATTTTCTAGCTTATATCAGTGTTACTAATGAATCGCAACTGATCTTTTATGAAACCGGGCCCAGGGGCCTGTTGCACAAACGCATTCATAAGTGAATAAGTGCAATAGGTTCATACCTATTGCCGGCTTTGCGTTGCACAAAGCAATGTGTTCATAAGCAATAAGCAATAGGCTGCGCAGCATTAGTTCAATAAGTTGTTTGTCATAAGTGCAATAAGCTCGCGTTGCATAAAGAGCATATTGCCTGTCGCACCTATTGCAAAACACTTATGAATTCTCGCTGTTTTGCAATAGGCTGAGGTACTACCTATTAACTCAACTGTACTAAACTTCTACACAATTTCGGAAAAAACTTTTTGTACTGTTGAATTAAACTTATGTGCTGCTATGCATACCCAAAAAATTTTGAAGTTTGGTTCAGCGTTTGTCAAGATTTTTGAAGTTGAAATTGTCCTAACAAAATTGAAAAAGAAGCCTTAAAATAGGTAAAAAATTAAAGTATTCAAAAGTAGATGGTATTAACATCATATGAAAGCCCATCCATTTTTGAACAACTTTTCTTCAAGAACTGTTGGCCAAAAATGATGCTGAAAAAAGTTATTGCAAAAAATTGCCAAACGAAACACACACGCACACTCAGACACATATGAAACCGCACGCTAGACTATGCGTAGCTTATTGAACTTAGCCTATTGTACCTATGACAATTCAGCCTATTACAATAGGCTTTCTGTGCAACGCAGATTCATAGGGCTTATAACTTATTAACATATGAACATATTAACATATGAACTTATTGCTTATGACTTTTGTGCAACAGGCCCCAGGTATGAAAAATATCCGTTTCCAAAAAAAATTTCCTCCAAAGTGGGTAGTCCGTGCCGGTAAATAGGGACCAGGGTAACAGGGAGACAACAATAAGCCCCGGATTCGGTTTCAGCACCTCAAAATACCCCTGGGTGCGAGATTTTACCTTAAAACGTGGCGGCAGGGCATCTCCGGGTCATTTTATAGGTTGTACGAAACGTGGGGGACCCCCCACATTTGAGGGTATACCCTCATTTGTGGGGGGGTCCCCCCCACGTTTGAGACCTATGGTCTGATTTGTGGGGGGGGTCCCCCCACAGTTGAGGGCTATGCCTTCATTCGTGTAGGGGGGTACCCCCCCCACAGTTGTGGCCTTTTTGGGGAGATAATGGTCGCAGCATGTCCGCATCGGCCAAGCTGGGGTCCAGAAGAGTGTCATTTCTTATTATGGACTCTTGCTAATAGTCATTTTTTCAAACTTAATCGCTATTTTTCCACGTTTCAAAGTATATATGTATCTCAATTTTTTTAAAATTGAAGTTTTAAAATAGGTTCCCCCAGGGCTGGTCTCGTCCTCGTAGGTTTCGTTTGGGTGGTCTCGGTTGTTTGGTCTCGGTCTCGGTTGCAAACCCAAAATTTGCCAACCCTACCATGGTGAGGTTACAAAATTTACGGTAGCTTTTAGCGGCAAAATTGGAACTAAAATTCGTGTTCAGCGACTCAAATTACCCCTGAAAGGACCAAAATTTCAATTGGGGTCAGGGAGTCACCAAGTTGGAGGTTACCCGTGGGGGTACCCTCCACCAAAGTTTGGGACCAATCCCACGAGTAACGTCTGAGTAAAAGTGGCTTCTCAAAATTTTGCTATCACGAAGAAAAATATAGTGAAACAGGAAAATGAATACAATGGGTTGCCTCCGGCTCCGCCTGGGTCGGCAACCCATTAAGACTTAGGGCCTATTCCTTTACCGGATTGATGGGTTAATTTTAATCGGACTAAACGTTTTATAAATTCAGCTTAAAAATGCCATTCCAAAACCCGCGGATAAAAAGGGCTTAACTTTTAGTGCGCTGCTTTTTAATCAGACTAAATGGACTTAACTATGCACCATGCACGCTAATGTTAAGCGTGCATGTTAAATCAGTTTAGTCTAGTGGTAGTTTTGGAATGGGGTTACACTAAAATTAAGCGCTGACTTATTTTAACTCGTTTAGTCCGTTTAACCCGATTTGCCATTTCTAAACCTCGGACTAAAATAAGTCCAGTCCGTTTAATCCGATAAAGGAATAGAAGCCCTTATACTAAATACTGAGGCATGAAAAGCACGTTTGTTGTAGAGGCACTGCTGGACATTCTTTGCCTGGCTTGTGCGCCACCAAACAGCGGGTGGGTTGGGGTGGGTTTTTCTTTGGGCTGAAGAGTTTGTTGTAGAGGCACTGCTGGACATTCTTTGCCTGGCTTGTGCGCCACCAAACAGCGGGGATGCGTTCCGGCGATTTGCTCAGCTAATGGTGGACGTTTTCTTCAAGAGCTGTGGCGACATGAATGAGCTGCAGCATCTAGTTAGTCTCTTGTCCGTAAGACGTTCCGTTTGTCCGTAAGACTGTCCATTTTTTGTCCGTAAGCCCACGTTTCCATTTTCGGGCTTGTCAGATAACTGATGCTTTTTTGAACTAATATTTGCGGAAAAAAGCGTAGGTTTGAAGATATAAAAATTAACTATTAATAGTGAAATAACTTCTATGAGGCGCCCAAAGATAGAATTTTGCCGTAAAATATGCCATATTGTTGTGTTTTAGTGCCTGTCTCTGTTCCCGCTCTACATGGCTCCAGTAGAACGCAATGAGAGTAAGCCAATAGGTAGTGTTTGTTCCATCCTACTTTCCGGTTTATACTCGTCCTTGTCCTTGTTCCTGTCGTTTTGTCCCTAAGCCACTGCAAATTAACCACAGCTTCACAAACGTTTGCCATTGTGTCTGCCGCTGTATCCTTGAGGACAATATATTAGTAAGCTAAAATCTGACCAAAATTGGTGGACCCTGTGGCAAAAAGAAACACGCTTTTTCATTGCGAAAAAGAATTGCAAGCATCAAGAGTACAACGAGTAGTCACAAAAATCACGGCACCTGTTTTGTCTCAGGGTTCAGCAATTTTTGGTCAGTCTTTAGTAATTGAGTCCGACTGTAGTCGGATTTTTAGACTTTTGGATTAGTTCAGTTCTCCAGATAGTATTATAGTTTGAGTTTCAGTTTTCGCTGGCATGACTGAAGTCGAGTAAACAAAAACTCATTGTTTTTGAATTAACTAATTCATTAATTAATTAATTTTTTTAGTTGACATCTCTAGTGTGGCGAAGTTGTGGCGAAATCTGCAGCCTCATCTGAAATCCGCATTAGATGTGGTTCATCTGCGAGAGCAAGTTGATTTGTGAGTAGCTAGCTGATTCATTTTTTTCCTTAATAGGGGGGTGTTGCTTTCATGGATAGGTGGCGCGGTGGTGGTGGTGGGGGGGGGTGCAGCCAACCATTATTTCGTGCCAAGCCCACGACCATTTTTTATGTAGCAAGATTTAGATTTTTAGGGGCCTCTCTGGGTAAATGTCAGGACTCTTCTTTCCCTCCTTCGAATTTTTGCCCGTCAACCAGTAGTAGCCCGTTTCATTAAACTCACAGGCCCACAAATTTGTGGGCCTGTGAGCCTGTGCCTGTGAATTCTGTTTCAATATCTCACAGGCAAAGGCCACAGGTCACAGGCACAGGCAGAATTTCGAACAGCCACAAATCGCTCACAGGCCTTGGATTTCAATAAAAAATTGTGCCTGTGAGCGAGCTCACAATTGTGGCGTTTTTTCACAGGCCGATGGGTGTCCTGTGAGAGCTTTCTTTGTGCCAATTAGCACTAAAATCTGATCAGTTTAATGTTGATTGTTTGTTTTTTTTTTTTTTTTGGTGGAGCTGTTTTTTTTTATATCTTTTTTTTTTGAAATTTTTTCTTTGTGTAATTTTTTTTAAATTCCCTATTTTTTATATATTATTACTTTCAGAACTTTGTGCAAGTTTAGCACTAAAACTGGAAAGAAACAATGAATAAAAATTGAGAAAAGCAGCATTTTAATAGCTGCAAAATAATTGAATCCATATAAGGGGCATATATTAGCTCAGCTGACAAATATCAGCGTAACTGCGTGTGTTCACAGGCAAGCTGTGCATGCGATCCCATTGTGTGCGTCACATGCGAGTGTCTGCCTGTGGACTTGTGGCCTGTGCCTGTGGCCTGTGAATAGTCACAGGCGCAGCTGAAAACATATTGAAACCCGATTCACAGGCACCTGAGGCCACAGGTCACAGGCCCACAAATTTCTGCCTGTGGGCCTGTGAGTTTGTTGAAGCGGGCTACAGGGATGGAAGGCCATTGAAAAAAATGTGAGCGGTCGTGCCATATCAATAATATTGCCGTGATATCTAATCATTTAATATCTACTTTTCTCAATTTGTTAAACCTACCGAATCTATTATTGTGGCAGTATTTTCAGCACCACTGCCCAACAGCGTAACGGCTCCAGTTCTCCAAGCAGCATGCACCATTTTTGTAAGTTAGCACACGTTTATATTAGTGTCCACTGTTTATATTGTGTTTTGGTTAGGTTTAGCTTCAGGCTTTTAGAGTATTCCGTTTAAATATAGTTTTGTAGTAGTCCGTTTAATCCAGTTTTGTAATTAATATTTTTAACTCACTTTGTGAATAATCCAATTTATCTAAGTTTGCAGTTAATCCGGTTAATCAGGTTTTGGGGTTAATCCGTTTAATCTGATTTTGTAGTTAATCCGTTTTTAGCCGGAGATGGCCGTCATGTTGTGGAGCTGCCCCTGCACGCCAAGTATCTCCTGCTGGCCGCCTTTCTGGCCTCACACAATCCGCCGCGATCCGACAGACGATACTTTATGAAGGTGACCAAGGGTTTAATCCTCTTGTACCGGATTATAGGAGTTTATTTTAATCCGACCATTAGGTTAGAGACTCGGGTTTATTACTGCCATTAGGGATTAAGTAGACGTATTAATAGCTGTTAGAATTTTGGTATGGTTATGCCGATTTAACCTAGCGCGCGAGTGCTGAATGTTGTACGTACCTCTATTTATACCTTTAGTTTATAGAATGGGTTTTGTTGACTTGAATTTAGCAGCAGGCTGACCTTTTGTAGTTAGATTAGAGGTCACGGTAAATTCTTACCAAGATGTATTAAGCAAACGCAACTTTAGTTACAGCTGTCTGCACAAAAAAATTGCAAAATTTGCAAACTGAGCTTGGTGTTTTTCAGAATCATGGAAAAGCGCGACGTTTGGTGAAGAGGGCGAATCACAAGCAGTCGGCTAAGGTATGGTTGACGTCATACGTGGGCAGGTACAAATTCTGTAGCCGGGGTGTGGGTGCGGGCGGAGCAATTTTCTGCCCATTTTTATCTTTTGTGAACCAATTTAGCCGTCGTTTATCACACTTTATCACTTTCCAATTTTTTTGGCGGGATGAAGTAGGGCAAAAAAACTTAACTTTAACTAAAACTAAAAAAGTTAGGGGTCTTACTTTAACTTCAACTACAAAAAAGTTAAGGGTCTTACTTTAACTTTAACTTAATTTAAATTCAAGCACCCGTAGTTTAACTGTAACTTTAACGAAAACGGAGATCGAACTTTAACTTTAACTTTCAAAAAGTTACTGGTCTAACTTTAACTTTAGCTCTAACTAAAATGAGACCATTTGCCTGACTTTAACTTTAACTTGAATAAAAATGGGTTGACTTTTTTGCCCTAGGATGAAGCACCTATCTGGGGGAGTGGGGGGTGCGGGTGAAACAGCCCCCCCCCAAAATCTCTCCACACGCCCATGTAGGGTTAGCGTATTTGAAGCACTACATCCCAGTGTCATTAAAAAATATCATGTTTTGTTTCAAATTTCAAGGGCACTTTTTTAAATCTGTCGTGTCGGGTTGTTTCAAGACTGCTGCTTGTTTTGTGTTTCCGGAAGTAATTTTTTGTAAGCGGTTTTTGTGTCCGACTTCAGGATCCGGAAGCAATTATTGTTTTTGTTCGATAATGTTTGGATTTGGAAGTAGGGTTAAGATTTAGTCACAATAATTGGTCATTGGTGACGTCTATAATAAGCATTATGCTTGCAAAACATAGCAAAGCGGTGACTTCGAACTTTGAAGCCAACTCTTAAACTTTTTTGTTATTGTTATTTTCGGTCAATTTTTCTGACATTGAAAACAGTTAGTGGTCGTTCATATACTGTCTGTTGCACAATACAGTAAATAATTGTCAGTAAAGGGCGAAGAGTTGTACAATGCGAACTGTAAATAATTATTAGCAAGAGTACATAATAGCGTCTCACTCTATATTGAAGAATAGTGAGACACCCCCCTTCCTGTCTGTGTTCTATTGTGTGTATTCTACTATGTCCTTATTGCTTATCAACGCATCAGCGATTAAGTGTGTTACGCAGAGAATCTACGCGCTGATTGGCCACCCACATGTTGCACAAAACGGCAACATGTGGCCTGCAAGCGACCAGCGCATCTGCCTATGCTAGAACACAGGCAGGAAGACCAGTGTCTCACTCTTCTTCTGTATAGAGTGAGACGCTAATATTATGTGCTCTTGTTATTAGCATTACTTTTAATTTTATGTACATTTTTTGACTCTGAAATTAAAGAAAATTGACATGACTAACAGCTGATAAGAATTTACTCATGACCATTTGCTAATAATTGATAACCATGCAATATGTGACGGGGTCAAAGTATTGGGGACGCGCCCCCCCCCTGATCGGCCAAAAATACCCTCAATTTTGCAAAACTTTGTACGTAAAAGTTTCACAAAAAAATGCCATTGTTACTAAACTTTGCCCACTTTTTGGGACCCTCTTCCCCAAGCCCCAATCAATCCCCCCTCATACAGGTTTTTAGATTAAGGATTAATTAAGGATTAGAGATTTAGATTAAAGACTAAGGATTAATTTTACAGATTAAGGTTTGTAGCTTTTTTTAGTTTAGTAGTTTTTAGTAGTTTTACTTTTTTAATAGTTTTTTAGTGCCCCACCTCCGCCGCGCCAAAGTCTTTCCCACTGGCTCGTCTTATGGCTATATTTCATGCCATTCTGGAAGAATCAGTTCCGTCCTATGCCGAAATATTTAGCCAAGTTAGTTTTTTGTTCATTAAAAAAAATATTATATATTATCTTGTGGTTGTCAGTAAAATTTGAAGCTATGTCTATGATTGGATGTACCCCCCCCCGGTTGTTGGGTTTCTGCTTTGTAGGGCGTTCAATGCCTCGCTGCTCTTTGTCAAAATTGCAGGCAATCACCCAACATGACTTTCCATTCTTCGCTCCTATTGGTTAGACCTAAGCCTGAGCCTAAGTTGATGTAACGGATTACGTTTAGGCTTTTTCAGTTAGTTGTTAGTTAGTTAGTTAGTTAGTTAGTTAGTTAGTTTTTCAGTGGTTTGGGGAGGTGGGAGTAGCAGCAGTGTCAATAATCAATGAAGCATTTAGTTACGGATAAAGCCAGTTTTTAGAGTCACTTTGGCACGCCCCCCACATTTTTGTCCTTTTCCCCCCCGTAAAATTTTTCATAAGAAATTTTGTAACGAAACCAGCAATCTTTTGTAAGGAAATGATGTGCATTTGAAAGCCTCAGTAGAACTCGTATTAAGGAAAACCACCTTTTGTTAAAACGAAACCCATGGGTCTAATGTTTTAGGTTAGCTGGCTGGTGGGTCTGGGTTTGATGGCGGAGGTCTCCAGCGCCCTCTCCCTGGCCGCCCCCTGCTACAAGTCGCTCGTGTCGCCACACCTGGCTGCTAATATCGCCAAGTTAGTCGCCTAGCCTAGCTTCAGAGTTGCCTTATGGCCGGGGCAGCAAAACCTGAGATTGCTGTGCCAGAGTGTTTATCGTTTTATCGTACACAATTTTCAACTCTGCGCACATTTTTATTTTGTGTTCTAGGACCCTTACTATCAACTAACCATTAGAAGCTATTATTGTTGATCGTCATACATATTTCTTTCACCAGTGGCGCTGCCAGGAAAAAAATTTTTGGGGGGGAATGACTTTTGAATTTTTTTAAACTGTTTTAAAAATTTAAGAAGATTTTTATTTTTATGCCAATTTTCAATTGGAGATGTAGGCAATAGGCATCCAAAAATTTTTCCTTCCGGCCGGACCATAACAACCAAAAGGGAGACCCTTGTGTAAAATTTCAGTCGGAAGAAGTTTCGTGGGGGGGGGGCATTCTCCGCATCCCCCTACTGGCTACGCCCCCTGTACTTCAGCATAACATTGTTAGTGTTACCATATGTTGAATTTTAAAAAATTGTTATTTTGTTTGTGTGTAATATGTATATCCTTGTTTGACTATAGCTCATTATTTTTCAGAAATTGTGATTTTGATCTGAAGGCCCATTTATGCGTGGAAGATTGATGCTGTCCATTTTACTCTGGACTCATGACTGAACATTTTTTCTCTGTCTATCTGAAAGTGTTTTAGTGAAAGTCTTATCTGAAGATGGATTTAGCTAAGTCAATTGATTTGATTAATATCACAACACTTAATTGGGTTTGGGGGGTCTGGGCCGGAAGACCCCTCCGATATGAGATTTTGGGACAAGCCCCCCCTCAGATTTGACCCACCGGGGCAAGCCCCCCCTCGTTGGTGCTGCAAGAGCGGTACCCACAGACTCAAAATTTGCCACAAATGGCTGCAAAATGCTTCAAAAAAATATGCACAATGCCAAAGAATCGGAATCGCGCAAATATCAGAATTTTGCAAAAAATGTAACATTTTTGCGTTATCCTAAAACTTTGAAAAATCTGGGACAAGCCCCCCCCCCCCAGAATGAGACCCCGTATGTAATATTATGTATGACTTGGAGGTTTGGACCCATTACTTTACCGGAGTAAGCGGGCTATATATACTTAGGTATGTTAGGCATAGGCTTCATTCCGGGTTCATACATCTTGTCCTTAAAAGGTCACAGGGACAAGGACAATTTTTCGTCAGCTACTGTGAAGAATTGGCAGGTGTTTCATGTGATTTTTTGCGTACCAAAAATATTGATTTCAATGGCCATGTATATATATATAATTTTCTTGTTCTGCGATTGTGTATGGAGTAGGGACCATGCAATATGTAACTGCACTGCACAAAAGGTTATGTACCCCTCCCCCCCCCCTTTGGTGGGAATGTGGGAACCCCTCTCTTGAGTGTACTAATTTTTGACCCCCTTCTCTAAGCACTGCCTCCATTTTTCCAATTTTTTAGCCAATAAGCACCGATTTCGACATTTTTAGACCACAATTTAGGTAAAAATAGCTTGAAAGTCGTTAAAAATGCTGATTGTCTTAAATTTTGGCCGGAAATGTTGCGCATGCCAGGACCCTTCCCCTTCTATCACCCCTGGCGGGACCCCTTCTTCCACCTCCCATCCTCCCCAACTACATGTGTGGTAGGGACAGGGAGTAGGGTCAAGCGTAAGGACAAGTAGAAACCGGGCTTTACGGGCAATGATAATATGAACCAGCCCCTTGTATTTTATGTATACATTTTGTTTGTCCTTGTTTTATGTTGAACGATGGTTGTACTGTTTTTTGGAGTAAAGTCGAGACGTCTTACTGCATGAATTACTGCATCTGGCATGTTACTAAATACTAATTCTCGCACTGCAGACGTTGGTCAGATTGATTAGCCAATCAGTACTCAGCGAACGCACTGCAATAGCCAATCAGCAAAGAAGAGTCTATACGCTATTCTGTGTTGAGAGGTCACGTGCATTTTCGGGGTAACAGCTATATAGCTGATTGAATTGCTTTGTTATTATGTATTTGCTTTTTGGAGAAGATTCTGTCAATTTTATCATTCGCTTTTCAAGTTGCCTTTTATCCTTTCAGAATGCCAGCACTTATTATAAGAAAGCTAATTACTTTAATTTTCGTTTTGTAGTTATCTATTTTGACTAGATTGAATTCCAGTGCATCTGGCATGTTACTAAATACTAATTCTCGCACTGCAGACGTTGGTCAGATTGATTAGCCAATCAGTACTAAGCGAACGCACTGCAATAGCCAATCAGCAAAGAAGAGTCTATACGCTATTCTGAGTTGAGAGGTCACGTGCATTTTCGGGGTAACAGCTATATAGCTGATTGAATTGCTTTGTTATGTATTTGCTTTTTGGAGAAGATTCTGTCAATTTTATCATTCGCTTTTCAAGTTGCATTATTCTTTTATCCTTTCAGAATGCCAGCACTTATTATAAGAAAGCTAATTACTTTAATTTTCGTTTTGTAGTTACATATCTATTTTGACTAGATTGAATTCCAGTTATTTCTGTTGATTAGCGTCATTGGCAAAGGGATAACTTATAATTTGACTAATAGTTTGTAAATGCCATTATACTAAGTGCCCACGCTTTCGATACAAACAATGGCCTTTAGAGTGTAGGTAATTAAAATATCAATCTCAAATTATGCTTTAATCGGAATTCAGAAACAAAAGCTACATATTTGTTGTCAGCTTGTAATTTTCACAGCAGCTTTCAAGTTTCTTTTGTTTAATCCAGTTGCAGAAAACTATCGTGAAGCTAAATTATAGTTAATGGCATAAATGACTGCTTTCTATTTTTGAGCGTTTGCTTTTACTATTTTTGTGATGCATGACAGGTAGGGATGTTTTCAGTTATCGAAATCTTAATCAGTTCAGTTAATCAGTTAACTGATTAGGTTAAAATTAGATCAGTTCAGTTATCAGTTAATTTTGCAAAATTTTATTCAGTTCAGTTACAGTTAAGTTAACTTAACTGTAACTGATAACTTTAACTGAAATATTTTCAGTTATTTCTTTAAAAATGCTGGTTTCTTTTTCCGCTAATCCCGATATTTGCTACAGTTTTCAAGGTAGTTTCTACTAATTTATAACTTAATTAACTTCTAATTATTAACTATTATTTGAATCTACTCAAAACAAAAAACCTCTTGTCAACATGGGATCAAACATTTATTTCAAAACGAAAACTTTAAACTTCTGTAACAACTGCCAAGTTGCAACTGTAAATGACATGAACTCTTGGAAGAATGGGTGCAAAGCAATGGCCAGAATAGAATAAAACATAAAACAATGAATCAAATAAAATAACAGGCAGAACCTTAAGTGGTTCTAAACTGGAAATTCAAGTCTGATCATTCATTTAATTGGCGTTTTGTCCTTTCAATGCTTTTAGCGACAATTCTACAGAGACAAAAAACTTGAAAATCATTGCAAAAAGAAAACAAGCAGAACGCCACAAAGGATTTTATGCATGTTTCGACGCATAACTGAAGGTAATTTTCAGTTATTGCATGTAACTGAAAAGAATATCAGTTAAGGTGGTAGTTCCAGAATCGCAGTTTTTTTACATGAGGCTATTTTCCAAGCTCTTTTTCAGAAAAACCAGTAAAGCAGGCATAAAATGGGTACAATTTTTCGAAACAAGACTCAAAACTTTCTACTATCACGTTTTAATCACTGATAAAATCCCACGTTAAGACTAGCTACCCTATTGGCTTGCAGTTCAGTAAGCCAACGCGGTAGCTAGTCTTAACCATGGTATTTTACACCAAATAAAAAATGCTCTGGGTGTTTTTTGGTGTAGTTTAAGAAAATTATAGTCTCTTTACTAGTAATGTATAGATCTGTCAGAAAAATGGGTCGCTGCGATTATGGAACTACCACCTTAACTGATGTCAATCAGTATTTTACAACCGAAGCAGTTCAGTTACAGTTAAGTTAACTGCTTTTAGGAACTGTGCAGTTAAGTTATCAGTTTTTAACTGCTTTTCAAAATCAGAGCAGCTCAGTTATCAGTTATTATCAGTTAACTGTAACTGCTTAACTTTAACTGAAAATGAATCAGTTAGCAGTTAACTGAAAACATCCCTAATGACAGGCCCGTCAGGTATTTAGTTATAGACGATTATTGACAGCTCAGAGTCGGCCGTGTAGTTCAGATGGTAGAGAGGTGGTCTGCAGATTCAGAGATGGGTGGTTCGAATCCCCACTGGCTCATTCCTTTCCGTCTTTCTTCGTTCTTCACAACAATGTGGAGTGTTTTGGTTGTAAACCAGTTCGCTGCAAACTTGGTATGTACTTATTTGAAAATTGGCTCGCGTTTGAATTACAATTCGAGCCCACGTAAGAAACTTGAAAGAGAGTCACAAAGTTAGTTCTCAAGAAATTTAAAATAAATTGCCGACACATTGAGAAGATTAATCTAGAAAGATTCTCAATTGCCTGGTTGCACTGAAGCATTGCCAAAGTATCCTCAGAGGTTACAGTTACAGTACCTACCAGAATTACTTGCTACAGACTCCGGCCTCAAAGCGAAGTCGGGGGACTCGGGGTCACTTGATTTTGGAGTCAAAGTATATAGTTATGTTAACTGCGAAATCAAGTGACTCCAACCCCGCGGCCCGCGCCCGCAGTCTGTACCAAGTATATAATATTGCTGAGGATATTTTGGCAATGTTTAGGTGAAACGAAGCAATTCAGAAACTTTCTAGATTAACTTTCTCAATGTGTTGGCAATTTTTCTAAATTGATTGTCATCACTGTCGCATACTGTTGTCATTGTCAAAGAGTTAGTAGGCTACCTACATGGTGTTTTTAATACCGTGACAACCTAATTATTCACACTCGAAAGACAATAACGATTCCCTTTAGTTTGTAATTAGAATCTCACGTCCGTTAATCGGAATTCCGAAATTAACAAGTTTCTACTAGCCTACTAGGTGTATATGTATTAAGAAGCTACACATAGCAAAGCAATGACTGATTTCTATTCATTAACGTTGGCGCACAACACGTAGCAGCAGGATAGCTTGGGGGACTTCCAGTATATACATATTGTATTAATTTAATCTTATACCTACTACTTTCAAAAATTGACATTTAAGTATAATTTAAGTTTAAGTTCTAATTTTCAAAAACGTTTAAGTTTAAGTTTAAGTTGACACCTTGAATTTTTGTTTAAGTTTAAGTTCACACGTCAATTTTGAATAAGTTTAAGTTTAAGTTTAGGGGCATACTTTTTTAATTTAAAGTTTAGGTTTAAGTATACTTTTTTAAGCCTACTACTTTGATATAACCCTTTCCCGCATACTGTTACATCAGAATCAAAATTGCACTATCTTACACTAGTGAAACCTGTCGGCTTTATGTTTCACAGAATCTGTTACTTCACGAGGATGCCATAGGTATCCGAGTGAAGCGAACCGGTGGCCAAGTGGCTAGGCGTGACAGTCCTGCCACAAAGCTGTCCGCAGGCTCCGTCTGTGGTGACGGGTCAAAACCCAGCCAGTGACTGGACTTAGTGCATTTTTGAACTTTCATGCAGCAAAGGGTTGACTAAGCTCTAAAACTATACCTAAGCGTGTGCCTAAGCCTAAAGCCCGGTTCATACTTGTCCTTAAGGACACAAGGACAAATTTTGGTCAGCTACTGTGAATAATTGACACAAGCGTTCTGGCGAATTTTTTGCATAGGATTTGCAAGTGACCCAAGCTTTATCCATGTGAAAAGTTGGCTTATTTGGCCAGGCAGTTTTCTTGGAATCGCTTAAGCAAGAGTACATAATAGCATTTTACTCTATATAGAAGAAGAGTGAGACACTCTCTAGCCTGCCTGCGTTCTGGCACAGGCAGATGCGCTGGTCGTTTTCAGGCTACATGTTGACATTCTATGCAACATGTGACTGGCCAATCAGAAGCGAGCTTCTATTCTCTGATTGGCAGACGCCTGTGCACGTGCTCCAATCATAAAACGGGATAGGGATAAAGGTTAATAACTCATTATTTATTCATAGTCTGTTTGCAAAAACATTTAAAAAGGTTTGCAAATACCTTTGGGGATATTTTGGCAAACTTTCAGCGAAATTGATTGAGAAACTTTGAAGAAATTCAGGAAAGTTTATATCTCAAAAGTTTCTCAATCAATTTCGCTGAAAGTTTGCCAAAATATCCCTAGAGCTATTTACAAACCTTTTTTAATGTTTTTGCAAGCAGACTATGAATAAATAATGAGTTATTAAGCTTTTATCCCTATCTTAATGCTTATCAACGCATCAGCGATTATATACTAAAGTGTGTTACGCACGGAATCTACGCGCTGATTGGCCAGTCACATGTTGCATAGAATGTCAACATGTAGCCTGAAAACGACCAGCGCATCTGCCTGTGCTAGAACACAGGCAGGCTGGAGAGTGTCTCACTCTTCTTCTATATAGAGTGAGACGCTATTATGTACTCTTGGCTTAAGGACAAAACGATAGGGACAAGGAAAAGGACGAGCATGAACCGGGCTTTAAGAAAGACAAACCTAATTTGTTCCCTAGGGCCTAGCCTAGACCGAAGATGTGTCATGTAAAGCCTGTTTCACACGATGTGGAAAAACGTGGGGATTCCTACATGGGGCACCACATGGGGTGCCCTGTGGGCATTGTATAACACCCCATGGGGCGTCATGTGGAACTATGTGGTGCCCCAAGGGGCAACACCCTACCCTACGCGTTCTCCCCATTGTGTGAAACAGGGTTATAACGCTGCTAAATCTATATATATAGTTGGATACGTCGTGGTGCTAAACTGCAACGGGTATGCTCGATTTTTCAAAATGACTTGAAGAAGGTTCCCTTCCCATTAGGCATGTATATTTCTACTCCTGACAATGCTTTGTAATATGTTTCAGTATGTTGTGTAATTTTTTGTATAGTATCTGAGTATTGTGCTTACATGGGCGTGGCCGGGGTTGTGGAAGGGTTTACCCTGCCCCACCCCCAGAAAGAAACTTCATGTTCATTTCCCCCAACAGTTACATTTCATTCTCCCAGCATTTTTGTCCTACACGCCCGCAGTCTGCACACGTACGTACCATGTATAGACAGAATTTATCTTGCTGTTTTTAACAGTAATGTGTGATTTTACTTATTGATAGCACCAAGAGTGCATAATAACAAGAGTGTGACACTCTTGTGGACCCCAGCTTGGTCGCCGCGGACATGCTGCGACCATTATCTCCCGAAAAAGGCCACAACTGTGGGGGGGGGGGTACCCCCCTACACAAACGAAGGCATAGCCCTCAACTGTGGGGGGACCCCCCCCCACGAATCAGACCATAGGTCTCAAACGTGGGGGGGGGACCCCCCCACAAATGAGGGTATACCCTCAAATGTGGGGGGGACCCCCCCCCCCACAAATGAGGGTATACCTAAAAAATGGGCGGAGTCCCCAAATTAGCCATTCAGCGCTCTGGATTTGGACCAATAGCGTTTCGGCTGCCCATCCGTGACTGTCGCGAGTGTCTGCCTGTCCTCTAGCGCTTTTCGCTTACTGCTGCTATTTGCTATAAGTTTCAAGTTTGTAAGTTTGTAGGGTTGCCGATAATTTGCGAAGCAACAAATAGGGTATCTTTGTTTTTGTCGTGTCCGTGTCGTTTTTGGGTTGCCGCCCGGGCAAGGGTTATTGACTTATTGTTCAGTTTCCGACCCCAGGGGAGCTTGGGGTGCAACCCATTGTATTCATTTCATTCCAATTCATTTTCCTGTTGGATTTTTTATTTTTTTCTTGGAAAAATCGTGGGTCTTTTTTTCAGGGGTCACGTCTTGGAGGATTGGTCCCTAACTTTGGTGGGAGGGTCCCCCCACGAGTACTTGTATCCCCCGCCTGGGTGACCCCTCACCGCACAGGGTGCCGGGTCACGTGACCCCCAAGAATTTTGAAAGTTCAGTTCTCAAAGGGGGACCCTTGTGAACTTGAAAATTTGTTGGGTCTTGGAATTTTAATTTTTTTTTCTTGGGGTAATTTGGGTCCCGATTCCGGATTCGGGGTTATTTTTTGGCTGTGACCCCCGTGGAGTCCCCTACTGCCCCCAAATGTGTTCCCTAGGAATTCTCTTTTTCTAGGACTTTTTGGCTACTTTTTGGGTCTAAAATTTTTTCAGTCTTTTTTGCAAAAAAACCGCTCCTATGGATAATTCGGGGTCCTGAATACGCATTTTGGGTTAATTTTTGCCTAAAATTCCGCTGGAATGCCCCATAGCCCCCCAGGCTGCCGGTCCTAGTGGGTCAACATGGGTCAAATTATCGAAGTTGAGACTTTGATGTTTCTAGGGCTAATTTGGGCCCCTGAACACGAGACCGAGATCTATTTTTGCCTAGGACCCCCTGAATCCCTGTATAACCCCCCTCAGGGTACCCCCCTAGGGTGTTCTGGGTCCAAATTTCGAAATTTAGACTTTGGGGTTTATGTAAGTAATTTGGACGCCAGAACAATATTATGATGTCCTTGCCGAAAATAGACAATCCTTTGCCAAGAATAGAGACTGCTCTGCCTATGCCTAGAATAGAGGATTCCTTACCGTCAGTAACCCGTTAAACTAGTGAAAACTACCTGTTGCAGCCACCTGACTACTTCAGTTGTTTTTTTCTTTTTCTCATTAGCAAGCCGTCATAATGTGATTTTACGAAGTTTCTTGGGGCGATTGGTTCGAAACTTTGGTGTGGGTCTAGCGAACGACCGGAGGTAAAATTTTGCCGGAGCCGGAGCCGGAGCCGGATATGAAATGCCGGAGCCGGAGCCGGAGGCAGTGTTTTTAAAAAAATTTTTAATTAGTGAAAAATGTTGACAATTGTGAAAAAAATTTCAATTTTTGTCGAAACAGCATTCTGTAATTTGTCAACAGTCAACGCCCCATTTATGTTACACACTCATACGTTGTTGGCCACTGACTGTTCCCAGTTTTGGGTGATCTCACAAAAAAATTTCATCAACCTTGATAAAAAGTAAAAAATTGGTCAAATTGACCAGTATGGCAGTGAAAGGGTCGTAGTCAGGACTAGGACTCAGAAGTCAGGGTTGTTCAGGGTGTCCGTCTGACCTCCTCCATTTAGTCGCACGTTGCAAAATTGTTAAGAAGCGTTGTGCATAAACCTACGCCCAAAAAATAGACATATTTGGAAAAGATTGCACTTTGTAGAAGATACAATGACGTAAATATCACTAGTTTCCGGGGATTACCGCCCCCCCACGACATCTGTAAATTAGGCGTATATCAGTCGCGTAGCCGGGGAAAAAACTTTGCGTGGAATGACGTTTCGATTTTTTTGTAATGGGTAAAAATGAACTTTTTTGCTATTTTAACACAAAAATTTGCGAAATAACAGCACCTGCAAACAATGTATTAAATTTGACCGGTCTAACACATTAGAGCTAAAACTTAAGTTAAAATCACTAAGTCACGTTAGTTACAGGCCTATAGGGGTCTCGGAAGCAGCCCCTGGAAATAAGTGTGAGAAACTTTTGATTTTTAAGCCGAGTTTAGTCAATTGGAGACGTAAAAATACATAATGCTATAGAAGGGTAGTCACTTTTATTACAACTGGCAGTAATATAAGTACTGTAACCGACTAGCCGCTTCATTAACCTTGTGATTTTTTCTCAAAATTTGAACTTTTTGCCAAAGTTTGAACAGTAAAAATTCTCCGGCTCCGGCACTTTTTTTGCCGGAGCCGGAGCCGGAGCCGGAGACTCAAATCCGGCCGGAGCCGGAGCCTCCGGTCGATCGCTATGTGGGTCCCCGATGTTGCAGGGTTACCCTATGGGTAGGGTGGGGTCGTTAGGGGATCTTCGAGAGTCCTAAATAAAATGGACGTCAAATTTGTGTTCAGAGGGCCAAGACAGAAGTAGGTACTTGTATGGGACCCACATCAATGTGTACTCCTCATAAACTCGTGAACAAAAAAATATTAAAAACAAACAGCAATACGAACAGATTAGGTTGAGTCCTGCTTCGCGGCGGTTAGCAAGCTCAAAATCTGACGCAATCGCATCTGTTTCAGCAATTCACATTAATTGTAAAAAGTGACAAGACAACCCCCATATTTTACCGAAATTGGAAAATAAATAATGAAAAAATCACAGTTGTCCACTAGTATGTATCGTCGGAATGAATTACATGTGACTCATTCAATAAACTTGTGTGAGTAGACTAATTAACGAACTAAACTGTGGGTAAGTGAAACGATTGGTAGGTTGGTACATTGTAGTATACGAGCCGAAACGCTATTGGTCCAAATCCAGAGCTCTGAATGGCTAATTTGGGGACTCCGCCCATTTTTGAGGTATACCCTCATTTGTGGGGGGGGTCCCCCCCACATTTGAGGGTATACCCTCATTTGTGGGGGGGGGTCCCCCCCACGTTTGAGACCTATGGTCTGATTCGAGGGGGGGTCCCCCCCACAGTTGAGGGCTATGCCTTCGTTTGTGTAGGGGGGTACCCCCCCCACAGTTGTGGCCTTTTTCGGGAGATAATGGTCGCAGCATGTCCGGGCGGCTAGGCCACAAACGTGGCCAGTGTCACACTCTTCTCATTATGTAACTCTTGATAGCACGGAAACTTTTAAAGCTATAAATTTATATTTATTTCATAGCTCTCGCAAACCCAGCCTTATGTAGAATGTAATGAGGTGAAAAGAGTTAAGATTTAGCCTGGGTTTTGGTGCATTGGGTTTTTTTACTTTTTTTGCGCATAAATTTTTTAAAGCTTTGCTCAGCCAAGAACCGTTTTTAATTCAATCAAGAAGTCGTCTATCAAATTTCCCCGCTAGCTACCCTACATGTATACATATACGTTTTATCTTTAGTTTTTGACAAAATATATTAATCCAGTTGTTCTTAGAAGTTTAACTGTTGGTCTAAGCTCACTAAAATTTTAGAATTCTTGATAGTTAATATGTCGATAATAAACGTTTTTTCGATATTGTTTGAGTTAGATTGCCATTCATGTTATGATACAAACAAGTATACTTTGTAGCACGGTCAAGCGTGCTCTCATATTCGTACTGTATGTCCGCTCGAGTGCCATGAACGAGGGTTTCCCGGCACACGCGCATTCAGCTGTATGAGAATAGGCTCGATCGTGCTATAAAGTACTTGTACATATGACGACTTCAATCATAGGTATTGACTTAAAATTTTAAATCCTTAAATCGAAAAAAAGTTGCAAAAATGAGAGCTGGTGGGAATCTAACCCACGTATACTTCTGGTCAGACGCCAGATCTCTAGTCAGACGCCAAATTACCGGAGCTTCTTTACGTGGGGGATTAGGTACTGAACATTTCTATCAAGCTTGTGAGGCTACAAGATGCCTCCTTTGTTAGCTTCAGTACCATGCTTTTGTATGGCGTTGGTTCGATTCCCGTTTTTTTTGAGGTTTCAAGTATTTAGTGTGCCGTTAAAGTGCCGTACGGTACCAGTACTTATACGCACGTTGGAGCGTGTAGAAGAACTTTAAAGTGAAGAGTTGTATATACTTTGACTCCGAAGTCACGTGACTCTCACCCAGCTTTGACTCCGAAGTTTGTCGCAAGTAATTTTGGTCAATAACTGTACTTAACGTTGAAGGCTTCTTCCTTCGAGCTTCGAGGCATGCAAAGGCGCATTCACACTGGATTAGTGTTTATTTTCTTGTCATGCGTCCTGCTCAAAGTTATGCTTCATTATATAGTGATATAGATCAGTTTCAAGGTTTTACCCTTACGTTGAGCAACAAGGAAACTTCTGATAAGACAGAGCAGAAAGAAACACTTTTTCTTTTTCACATGCAGAAAATAGCTCTAGTGAGGAACCTCAAAGGTCCAACTAAGCTTTCACGCCGTTTTGAGATGATACGCTGATTACTCACATCTGAAACATTACATTGACACGTTTTGATTAGGGAATTAATATTTGACTTTATTTATTTATTCTTGTTTTATTGTGCGTTAGGAAAGCACTAAGCAGTAAGCAGCCTCTCAAAACGAGAAATAACATTCACAGTAAAACAATTTTAAGACCCATAGCCAACTCGACTATTAAAGTTCATGTTCGTTATCACTGCCGTGTAAATAGCTTTAGGTGATTTCGAAACTTTAATCTCCAGATAATAAGTTTTTGCTTCACACACATTTTCTAGCCTATGAGTCATTTATATTTTACCCCTGGCTGGTAAATGTAATATTTTAATAACGCGTGGTCTCGTGGTTGTTGATTTAGCCTGAGTAATAAGTTTCATGTCGTCAAGTGAATGCTTATTATTCGCAAGTGTGTAGGTCCTAGTTTGCTTTTAAGGAGGTTGTTAACACATTTGAATTTCGTGAAGGTTGTGGGGCCGCTACAAGCAAGTTTGTGTGCTGAACCGACATTTAAACAAGCAGGCCCCAAAAGGGGGCAGGGTTCCTTCGCCGAGTGCAAATTCTGCTAAATTCTGCTTGCTTTACTCAACAGATTTCAGCTCTACTTTACTTTGTGCATTTCCTTTCATATAAAAAGCAGTAACACCACCTATATACATTTACTATATTTATTTATTATTTAGTTTCAGTGCTTAAGTGTTGAATTCACACTATAAATTCAACAGTTTTGCCGAAAGCACATTCCATAGTTGCCGAAGCTGCTTGTGATTTCAGCCAGCACGCAGTTGCAAATTTTTACAAGGAAATGCCCTGTCAAAGCAATTTTGCAGACAAAAGTTGCGTATTTTTGGGGAAAAAAATAACTTATAGGGGTCGAACCTACACAACCTATGTACGTGTACAAATCTTCGTACTAGCGCTTTTGACCACTCGACCACCCAACTTCGATGAGTAAAGATGTTTGGTCAAGACTATGTAGAAGCACAGTACGAAACTGACATCAGTCTAGACAATCACGTCATTAGCATGTGTATCTAGTCTGAAAATTTACCATACAAAAAAATTTAAAATGACAAAATTCGAATAAAATGACAATTCAATACATGTGAAAAGTGTTGTTGATCATTATTTCATTAAAAATTGTAAAAAACACCTGGTTTAAAAAAAAAAGAGCAGTCGGTTCCCATACTGACTTTACGTGTTAATCATATACGCTGAACAACATGTGCCTGCTACTTTTACCCCACGCACTGTTGATTTCAAAACAATAGTTCCTTCTCTAGAAGGAACAAAAAATTAAGACGCCGGTAATCGAACCGGAGCCGCTTCTACGTCGACGTCGAGAAAGGTAACCGCTCACCAATCACATTAACCCCAAGGTTATTGTCATTCCCTACAAGTGTAATGTGCTCGTGTTTGCTGGCTGCATGTGTTAAAAATTTGATGCTGAAGATACTAGATTAGGTACATAGTTCTACACTGTACTACAGAAACAAAATTAACAGGGTGTAGCGTAGTCGTACACTTGTACACTACGTGTACACTTTACACAGGGACAAGGATACGGACATAATGAACCCAAGAAGAATAAATTCTTTGGGTTTTCCATGTTTGACGTCACCGAATAAAAAATTGTGAACTAATTAATCTTCTGCACCTAGCCGAACACTGGGAACGCGGCCGAAGTAAGGTACCTAACCCATTTACATCCATTAACTCTGACTTCGTGCCGACCTTGACCCAATATTTCTAGACTCCCCAGTGAAAGTTTAATGCTTGGCTGAGTATAGCAGCATTAATGTTTTTTCATGTCGCTAAGTAAACTCCTAAATAGTGTCATTATGTAACTGGTCAATTTAATGGAGGTATTTTTGTGAATCAGTATTTTGACTTTTTTCACAGCGGTGCGAGTTTGGAACATAGGGTCTTATCCAGAATACGATTTAGCAGATTAGATGTGATTTGTGTGTTTTGTTGGAGGCTGGAACCTAATTGCTTGTGTAGATATGTAATCTTTATTGTATGTCTTATCAAGAGTACATAATAGGGAAGATTATGACACTCCACGCTCTTCCCTATTCTAGCTAATCGGCTTCCTAATTCTAGCTCAGCCTTTTGACGCCTTGATTTCAGGGTGGAGGGTGCACCCCTCTCGAACTCGAATCAATACACATTCCTGATTCCAGGAGGACCCCTCTGAAACATTAGCTAAAATAGGGAAGAGTGTCATATTCTTCCCATTTATGTACTCTTGGGCCTTGGCCCTATCTATGTATTTAGTTCGTTTGTTTATCTATTTCAGCACATCTTCAACTAACAATGAATCGTACAGTATCCAGTATTAAAGTGGCATTCTACAGTGCCTATATAATCGAGGGCTGTGTGCAGGTGCTAGGAAATCTACTGATCATTATGGCTATAGCAAAATGTAAGGCACTACATCGCAAGGAATACTGTCTACCGGTTGCATTAGCCATTTCTGATTTCATAATGGGTGTCGGACAACTAAATGCCGGAGCCAATAGAATGTATTTGGTGTGCACGTTTCAAGACCATATTTTGGTCTCCAAATGGTACTGTCTACAAAACCTGTCCACAGTATGTTTCGTTCTGGCCGGATTTGCCGTACCGACTATGCTACTGTTGATTTCTATCGACCGTTGTATTGCCTGTTACAGTATCCAAGCGTATTCCAAAATAACTGCTCAGAAAATTGTAATTTTGGCCACTTTGGCGTTTAGCTTTGCGATTTCGATGCTTTTTTTGGCAGTAGGGTCTACGTATGCTCTAGAGCACAAACCCCAGGTCCCTATGGTGTGTCTCACAGCTTTTGGCTTAACGTGGTGGATGGATAAAGTTTGGAATTGGTACCAAGTTTTAGTCTGTTTAGCAAGTGTTCTCATATATTTGATGGCGATGTACTTTCTACGATATCGCACAGACAGCAAAAAGTTTTGCGAAATTATGCGTGCTAATAAAGAGCGGCAACGAAAAGTTACCAAAACTTTGTTTTTTGTGGTCGTCTGCACTTTTTTGCTGCAAACTATACCGGCGCTGATTGCAGCAACTTTAGTGGCCACAAAAGCGCCGAGAAGAATTTACATAATCGCCGCACCAATAATCTGGATTTTAATGAATCTCAACTCAGCCAATAATATTGTGATTTATTTTGTGAAAAATATGGAAATTCGAAAAGCTGTTTTGTCCATGTTGGGAATTCCCTGGGCTCAGAACCGTTCGGTAACCGCCTATGACTCACAACTGTTCAAAACCTCCAAAACTAGTCGACAACCGTCGGCGATTGCTCAAAGGAGTCCCGGATAGTCAAGCTTTTAATCTTGAACTCCGTTTCTAGACTTATTTCCTAAGGGTCGATTCATACTTACAGCCGTATGTCCGTTCTGCCAACAAAATGACGAAATAATGAGTGACGTCACAACTCACAGGCGCTGGCTGATCAGCTGCACTAGGCTGCTAGTGACGTCATTCTGCCGGCTGAACGGACATACGGATGAAAGTATGAATCGAGCCCAATTCTGTAATGAAAAATACAGCCCGTTATTTAGAAAATAAACCTGACTTTCAATTTGTTATTTTTGCCCTGTGAGAACCGGGCCTTAATGTGGAGATAAAAGAGATGAGGACAATACTTAATGCTGAAAAACAGAACGGATGAGTATGTATATGTAATAGTATAGCACTTCCGTGATAAGTCCCGTTATGTATATACTTACAAAAAGTTAAAAATTAAGCCGTGTAATTGTAATTTGTATGTAATTTAGCTATTTTTTATCATTTTTTATTCCACCGATAATTTATTCGAAACAATATTTTTGTCACATTTGCGATAACAACCAACGCAATAAGAACTCTCACGCAATAAATTGAATTAATATGTTGACCAAAACTTTGTTCAATATCTGTTTTTGATTTGAAAATTAGTGTTTTTGACGTACTTTTGGGATAAAAAACGTCAGCATTATAAGTTATAGAAGATATATATTCAAAGCTGCTAACTGATACTTAAGCACGCGAAAACAGTTTTTTGTAAAAGCTACATTTAGTGTAGGTAGACGGTTTAATTAGACATGTAATGTATGTACATATTTTTGTGACATTGCAAATTAAGAGCATTTGTAACGAAATCCCTGTTCTGTAGCGTTCTGTTTATTTCTTTGCAACATGGCGTTTATAAATACCGTATATTTTGATTTATAATTTGCAAATTGCAATATAAAGTTATGTATGTAGTAAATATTGAATATATGTATGTGTACTGTGTATTATGTATTGCGCAATTAAGTTAGCTGAAAAGTGTTCTAAATTGGAATAAGATAGTAAATAGGTATATAGTCGGTGGTATATTTGCTGTAAGTAATTAAGAAAGTTACTGGCAGTTACCGTCGGTTTTAAGTGAAAATTGGCCGGAATTCAGATTGAGTTCAGTTTGAAAGTCGGTATAAAAATTCGGTCTAAATTGAACACGAATTGCTCTGAAATCTTAATCGTTTAGTTTGGAAATAAACAAAACATCTTTATACAGAACTTAGGAACAATGTCGGATTGTAAATTTAAGTCATCAAAAGTGCACGAAATTGTTTATTACAATTTTAAAAATGTATTGTTCACCTATTTTTGTCTCAGGCAGGGCAGCAATTTTTTGTCAAACTAGTCTGGGCCCTGGGTATTCTCAGAATTACCAGTGAGTAAGTTAGTTGCTTAGGTTATCCTTCTGTAGCCATTGGTACGACAGGGGTGAAATGTTAGGTAATTCTCAACAAAGCCGCAAGCCAACCTGATAACCAATGTCAATTGTCAAGATGAGGGTCAAAAATATATTTTAACTTCATTACTAGTAAAATCTGCGTCATTGTTAACTTCACCTTTACTCACAGAATTAACGTTAGGTGTACTCACCTACTCACCTGTAATTAACAATAGTACATAACTTCACCCATGGCCATGGGTAATTTTGACAATACGGCCCCAGTGAGTACTATGCAATTAATTAGGTGACAAATTCTGCATTTATTTAAAAATTAATAGGGTGCAGTACTGCGGTGCTCAATTGAGTAAATTGGACGATACAAACTGGAATCCTAAAGAAGCTCCTTTAAACCCACTTCGAAACCATGTTCGAACCTGATTGGCTGTGGGAGAACACCTCCTGGGTCGACGCTCATTGGCTGGACTACGCTCCGCCCCCTCGCTGGCTCCACCTCCTGTTTGGCTGTATCGTGGCCATTGTCGCCACTGTGTCTGTGGTTGGGAACGCCATTGTCGTCTATGTTTTCACACGGTCAGTTGGCTTTTGGGGTCCATTCATATTTACAGCCGTACGTCCGTTCAGCCACTAAAATGTTGACAACATTTTAGTACATGCTAATGCACATGCTACTCTTGTACTTTGTAGGTGCACTGAAGTCTGACAAAATGACAAAATAGATGCGCCACTTACTTATTTTAGTGGCATGACTTCTGCGACTACTTCCTGTACATACTCTTGATAGCTAAAATCTATTCTTTGCGTAACGAAAGCACATGTTTTGTTTTCTCAACTGGTGCAACTATTTTTTGTGAGACTAGTGGTGGCGTGATTTTTGGTATTTTTACCGGCTGAACGGCCGTACAGTTTAAGCTTTAATTGAGCCCAATATATATGCAAGTTAGCAAGTATCCATGTAAAGCTTTGCACAGAAAAACGAGAAGCAGCTCTAGAATTCTTGCTTCAGCCTTAATAACTCGGCTTTAATATATTAACAAATATTTAATTAATATTGATCATTAAATACCACATTAATCAACTACATTTGTAGTTAAGCAAAACTATTTAATCCTATATTAAAACCAGTCATTCTGAAATCGTCTGTCAAGTCCAAGGTTTTGGACGTATGTTGATTTTTGAATGATTTATTGATTTTCTACGCTTCATTTTCAATCGATTTATTGATTTTTTAGGAGTGGGGCCTTGGCTACGATCAACGCCTATGTGATCAGCATGTGTGTGAGCGATGCTCTGATGGCCGGAACGACTTATTGGATGTTTGTGGTGGCCAGTATTCATCAAAAATGGGTGTTGGGAAAACATGGTTAGTCACACACAATACTGTACTCGTAAAATATGCGTTTCACCAAGAGTACATAATGGGAAGAATATGACACTCTTCTAATTGGCCAGCTTGGTAGATGCGTTGCACAACAGGTCCCAAATGGGTCCCAAAAATAGGTCTATGACAGAAGTGTGACTCCCCTGACCAGAAGATGGGGCCCAACGTCGCTCACTAAGCCTAGAAACTACCCCAAGACTATTAAGTCTAACCAAACTCCTGCTACCTAACTTAAAAACACAGAAAAACTACGGTTGTGGCGTAGAAATATACTTTTTAAATTAGTAACATTCAGGGGCAGATACAGAAAACAGGGGACACAAAGGAAATACATACAACCGACCGCCGCTAAAATTGGTTAAAAATCACACCACTCTTGAGCCAGACCACTTAGATCAATTTGAAGATTGTGTCCCATTCCTGCGCTACCCAATTCCTGCGCTGGTTTTAATTCGACTAGGATTAAACGTCAATTAACAGACGTTCCCATTCCTGCGCTGGGCACGTGTTTACACTAACAGCAGCTAGTCCATTCCTGCGCCAATAGTAAATTTGTTGCGTGTCAACTCCTTTTAGTTACTAAACTTGACTAAACTTAAACTTACTCAATGAGACAAAATGGTACTTTAAAAGTAGTGTGACTGAATAATCAAGAATCAAGAAATTATAGCAAAACGAAAGTGATAACATTTACTGAACATTAACTTTACATTATTAACCAAGAAAACGCTGAACGTGATTTAAGGGGGTAGTGCCGCGAAAGCAGTTTTGCTCATAGGTTGCAAAAAGAGATCTTTTTGCTTTGAACTTGTACGTTCACTGAGAAACTAGTCCAATGCTATACTGTGTTAAATAGCTACTGCCAGACACTAGACTACCAATATCTACCAATATCTTGAACCAATCACCGATTGTAAGCCAGACATCACACAATAAGGACATGAAAATTCAAAAAATTAAGCCAGATATCAGATTGGCCAGCTAGTGAAGTACACATAACGTGTCGACGCACAGTCTTTTGCCACAAATAAGAAAAAAGAAAAATAAAGGTTCGTTTTTCTTTTGATTTTGAAATAAGCGTCTAAATTTTTTACAATTTATCATTATTGCTGTGAGTGCTTCACTGTTTACGTACAGTTTCACAGTTCAAACAGGTATTACTCCACAACCACTCAAGCAATTTGCACTAAAATTTGTGTGCATAAACTACAACATATGTCCTTTTAGTCTATGTAAACAAACTAAACAAATAAATTGATAATTGTGACGAAAAAATCAAATGTGAATAGGTTTTTAAAACGTCATTTTTCCGACTTTGCGACCTCACTGCTAACTGTATACTGCATCAATTTTAATGAAACTTGACTAAAATACTTGCCTCAGCATATATTTTCAAAACATATTAAAAACAATGTCTTATCTTTTTCTAAAAATGTTTTACAGTTACGCAAAATCGACTGCTTTCGCGACACTACCCCCTTAAATAAGAAATAATTTTAAAAGTCCATTAGCTGAGCAAAATTTGGCAAATAATCCGCATCCGAGTTTCATCGCGTATCAATCGTAGCTTTAGCCTGATATATGAACAAAACCCTATATGTATAGTCGTTCAATGTGTGGGGTATTTTTAGTAAACTTTGACCTATGACCCCTATGACCAATTACGTATTTGGTAGGTTGGTCCTATTGTTTTGAGTTTTGACACTTGTACTCGATATGTAACTATAGGTCAGGCTTCACTTGCGTTTTATTACATTCTTTCGTTAATTCATTCACCCTTGCAATTCATTACTGTTGTATATAATTCAACTGGCGCAGGAATGGACCACCCAGCGCAGGAATGGACCATATAGCGCAGGAACGGTACTAGCACAGGAATGGGAAACTAAATTAGTTGAAAAACTTGACGGGCGCAGGAATGGGACAACACCATTTGGAGAAATGTGAATATAATGACCGTTTTTTCCTGTTGGGCCACAGCCCAACAGGTCTTTAATTTTGATTTTGTATTCTTAGTGCGCTGCCAACGTTAAAGTGTTCATGTGCGGAGTTTGTTTTACACGCCCGCCTCCGTCTAATCGTAACCGTCTACCTACTTACTTACCTTGCTGGCTTGCTTCTGTTAATGTATTGCCTTTGCAATTACCGCCGTTAGACAGGCATGGGAAAAATTACAAAAAATTGCTTTCCCCGGAATCGATCGAACAGCCTTCGGTTTCTGAGTACAACAGCTAAGCCACTACACCATTCTGCCGTCTTGTATTTTATAGCTAAGAGTGCCTACTAAAATTTATTCCATAAGGTGCCTATGTCGCAACATAGTTTTGGAAACTTTGCAGATAAAATGTTAACGACATACATGCCTATTGAACGAAACCTGAAGGTTTTGCAGTCTGAGTAGCAGACAGGTTTAGTACGTGTGCATAAAAAATTACAAGTTAGCTGTCCCAACAGGTTTACGATGGCCTCTGGCCAATGTACTTGAAAATTAAAACTTTTTGCTTACTGAATGTTTTTGCCGAAAATTGGGCTTGATTTATTAAAGTTTTCTTAGACATATTTTCACTGTTAATAACGCTCTATTTACACTTTTCACATTTGTGAGACATACACATCAGAGTGCGGCACTATTGTGTAACTCTTGCTATTCTGTAGTCCTGCTTTTATCTAGCATACAGGCACACGCTTTGATACAGTACAACCAATTACAGTACATAGCTAATCAGATTCACTACGAGCAAAAGTTTTGCAGTCCACATTATACATTATACCTACGTCAAAAATTTTGAATATTATTCCGCAATTTGTCGACAATCTTAAATTTGTCGGCGAATAAAATCCAGTTTTGCGTTACACCTTTTACTGTATAAGACCTATGTAAGTTACAATTTTGCAGAAAGTGAACTTGTAGTTACTTTGGGGCACTTTCACTGTATATACTGTCGTGTAACCGTAAATACACTACAGCGTTAAAGTTTTCACATTTTGTACATTAAAGTTTGACTGTTTTTGGTGTTATTTTTATTGCTGTATTTTCGCTAAATGATATCAATTAATTGAACAATGTAGAAAATGTTTCTGGAAGTTGAGTTTTCATTAAGCCCGGTTCATACTCGTCATTTTCCTAATAGCTTACTCATAAAGGAATTGGTTTACTGACCAAATATAATCAGTTATCCGTGAAATGAGTTAAACTAAAGTCACTGCTTTAATACACTATTTAACAGTCACCTATTTTTCAGCAAACTACTGATAATTTGTGCGCTGCGCTATAAATACTACTAAATAACTGATAAAATGTTACTGATAACTGATAACTAATATCAAGAGTGCATAATAAGAAGAGTATGCCACTCTTCTGCACCCCAGCTTGGCCGCCGCGGACATGCTGCGACCATTATCTCCCGAAAAAGGCCACAACTGTGGGAGGGGTCCCCCCCCTCAACCGTGGGGGGGGGACCCCCCCCACAAACGAAGGTATACCCCCAACTGAGGGGGGGGACCCCCCCACAAACCAGACCATAGGTCTCAAACGTGGGGGGGGGGTACCCCCCCACGTTTGAGGGTATACCCTCATTTGTGGGGGGGGGGGGTCCCCCCCCACGTTTGAGACCTATGGTCCGGTTTGTGGGGGGGGTCCCCCCCTCAGTTGAGGGTATACCTTCGTTTGTGGGGGGGGGGGGGGGGTCCCCCCCCCGGTTGTGGGGGGGGGGGCCCCCCCCGGTGTTGGGGGGGGACCCCCCCCCACAGTTGTGGCCTTTTTCGGGAGATAATGGTCGCAGCATGTCCGCGCTGCTAGGCCACAAACGTGGCCAGTGTCACACTCTTCCTATTATGTACTCTTGCTAATATATATGTAACTTATACCTGATAAATTTTTGTGTAAGCCCTGATATTATGTAAGAACACATATATGTATGTATTCTAACGCTCCATTCATACATACTTCACAGCCGTGTGCCCGTTCAGCTGGCCAAATTACGCCAAACGAAACAAGCAGGCCCCAAAAGGGGCAAGGTTCCTTTGTTGAGTGCAAAATCCATATTTGTCACCCTTAACAATTCGCGAAATTTAGCTTCGCACTTCGCACTATCAGCGCTTACATAAAATACATACTGAGTTACTGAGCTGTAAAAATTTAAAAAATTTGGTCAGAAACATGGTCTATGTATGTAGTTGCCGAAACCACTTTTGATTTCAGAACCTAAGTTCACTTTATTGACAAAAATAGATTTTGCAGACATTATTACTTTTTTGGAAAAAATACAACTGTGGGGTTCGAACCCAGGCAGTAAGACAATCCTCTTGAACTATCCTAGCGCCTTCGACCGCTCGGCCACGCTGCTTACAGTACAATGATGTTTAATTGTCACAACTTCCGAAAAGAAAAATAATATGACTAATATGCGCTCAATAAGTATTCAAATTTATATATACTTATTTTTTAATAATAATAGACCTACGTTAACTTTGCTTTAGCTAACTGAAGAACTAGAGGTTATGCCACAATTTGAAGTTTTAAACTGGAAAACAAATAGTCCAGACAGTCACGTGAATTGCATATGTGTTTTGTACATTGGCCAAAAAAATTTTAATGAACAAAAATCAATCTAAATTACAATTTCAGATCTCTGAAAAAGTGTTCTTTACAATTTGTTCGTTTAAAATTGGGAACAGCGCCGTTTTCAAAAAAAAGGACAGTCAGCTCCCATACTGACTTTACGTGTTAATCATATGCGCATAACAGCATGTAGCTGCTACTTTTGCAGTGCGCAGAGTTGGTTTCAAAACAATAGTTCCTTCTCTAGAAGGAACAAAAAATTACGCCACAATTTAATCTTATATATACCTAGTACCTACATTATGCACTAATTGCTACATAGTAGTGGGGAGAATTTTGCCAGCTAAACGGACATACGGCTGTAAGTATGAAGAACTTATTAGGTATTACCTACAACTTGTTCTTATTTGTTTAGCAATAATTATAAAACGAATCTACAATTATCAATTATCAATTTACTACTTTACTCCTTCCCAATTATCCAAATAATTCAATTACCATGACTACCGATTCTCTGCAAAGCGAACTAGTCCGACTACGGGAACTTCTAGGCAAGGAAAATGCGACGAAATTTACGGAGGAGGATTTGAATCTTCAGCGATGGCTTGTGGGGTGGAATCACAATTTGGACCTAATTGTGCCGAAACTGTTGAAACACCTGGAGACTCGCGAAGCCCTGCATCTAGACGAACCTGATTTTAGGCAATACTGGGACCCGGATTTGAAGGAATCTGGCAAACTATTGGATGAAATTCTTGGCCGGCTTGAGGTCACGGGCGGGGTGGACCTGAAGAATAACCCAGTTGCCGTGGTGCAACTTGGGAGACCGAATTTGGCCGACCCGCGTCTGAAGAAAATACCAAACTCGCATCTGTTGAAGCATCAACTTTGCTCGACGGAGGTCATTCGACGGCAAATTCACGCGGTGGAATTGGAACGGAATGAATTTTGTGGACTTTGCACAATTTACGATTTGGATAAACTTAGGCTGGGAAAGACGCTGCTGGACGCAATCAATGGATCAATTGGAAAATCGACAAAATTATTGCAGCAGAATTATCCGGAAATTAGTCGACATCTTTTGGTGGTCAATTCACCGCCTATTTTGGACTACATTTGGGGAATTTTTAAATTTCTCCTAAGCGCGCGAACACAATCGAAAGTTGTTTTTTTGGGCCCGAATTGGAAAACCGAAATTTTTAATTACATTGACAAGAAAAATTTGCCCCGACAATATGGGGGTGATTTTGACTTTGAAAGTGAGTGTTTCAAGAAGCAGGAAAAAGATGAAAATCAAAATGAAGTAGACGACCGGGATTCGATTTCAGGGTCTCAGGATCTGCAAAATGTACCGCTCTCTCCACTCAGCCATGTGGAACAACTAACCGAAGCAACTATTCGACCAAGGTCAACATTTGAACTGACCTATACCGTTGAAACCAGGGGTCTTAGCGTGAAATGGCTCTTCCAAGCAAACGGAGAAATTAGATTTGCTGTTGTGATAGATCAAGATAAACCGAAATATCTGGTACCTTCCCTTCCGTTGACGACAAATCGAGTTCCTGAAAGCGG
Organism: Trissonchulus sp. WLG1_4; assembly: GCA_030248245.1. Classification (NCBI taxonomy): domain Eukaryota; kingdom Metazoa; phylum Nematoda; class Enoplea; order Enoplida; family Ironidae; genus Trissonchulus; species Trissonchulus sp. WLG1_4. The sequence goes on along the minus strand of JASANF010013019.1, from coordinate 13,572 downwards.
CATCGTGGAAGACCTACCCGTGGGAAAACTCCGGCTGATATTCGAAAATGAAGGGGGAATGTTTTTTGGAACGAGAATAGACTATCATGTGGTTATTCTGAAGAAAGACACGAAAGAAATCGTGCGCGTTCTACAGCAGTAGAACAAACTAGATATCTAAATTAGTGACCTATTTGCTACTGTAGTTTTATTTAATTGCATGTAGGGCGCAATTGCGTAATAAGGGCGCGATTACGTTAAACCATAGCCGCAGCGAAAGTTTCGGGAAGCATTCATTGAGATTCAGCTGTATGTATGTATGTATGTATGTATGTATGTATGTATGTATGTATGTATGTATGTATGTATGTATGTATGTATGTATGTATGTATGTATGTATGTATGTAGGTATGTATGTATGTATGTATGTATGTATGTATGTAGGTATGTAGGTATGTAGGTATGTAGGTATGTAGGTATGTAGGTATGTAGGTATGTAGGTATGTAGGTATGTAGGTATGTAGGTATGTAGGTATGTAGGTATGCAGGTATGTAGGTATGTAGGTTTTGTAGGTATGTAGGTATGTAGGTATGTAGGTATGTAGGTATGTAGGTATGTAGGTATGTAGGTATGTAGGTATGTAGGTATGTAGGTATGTAGGTATGTAGGTATGTAGGTATGTAGGTATGTAGGTATGTAGGTATGTATGTATGTATGTATGTATGTATGTCTGTTCAGCTACAAAGGACCCATTTCTTTGAGAGACTAAATGAGTTGATCCTAGTCCGAGTTCACGAAATCTGCGCAAAAATGTCATTTCTGAGCCTACGGACTCATTGGACGGATTACATTTAGGTTGAGTTGATCTGACTCTACTTTTTGATTCAGACTCCACGGACTAAACTTTTAATATGTTCAACGCGCATAGTAAACCTTTTAGCCCAATGTTAATTTAGGAATGCATCCGGTTTAAAATTATTTAGTAGCCTTATTTTAACTGGGCCAGACGGATATCCAATCGTAAACTTCCGAACTGAACTAACCTAAAGCAAAGTGAAATAGGCTTCATTTTCCTGTAACACAATACACCCCTGATTGAAACTAAGTGGAAACTAGGGACACCCCCTAACTACAGGTTATAGCTCTTTGCACCCCCCGGCAAAGTCAGGGCCCCCGCCTTCCTTCTCCCCTGGTTATACAAGAAATCGTTCCTCTAAAATAAAGTCTAGTCGATTTAATCCGGTAAAGAAATTGGTACGATATAGTCGTGCCACGCTTCATGCATAAAGTGTACTCAGCTTGTAGAGCGTATTTGCGTGTAGTTGTGGTAATAGCGCGGCTGAATGAAATAATACGGCGTATGAATCAACCCACAAAAAATCACAAGTGAAATTATACGTATAATTATTATATTATTGTATTGATATTATTAAAATATTTATTTAGTGTTAAGTCATTGACGTGTTTGCGTTTGTTCTTCTGAAATCAGTTGCATTTGAATCAAAAGAATGTTCCAGAAAGTGCACTGTTTCGAAGGTCGTTGACATAAACGATGGAATATTCGATATCCCTGATTTTGTGCTTTCCACAGTTGAATTCAGCTGCCAAAAATTCAGAAAACTTTTTTGCCAAACATCCGTTGTTTCCAGGGGAAACCAAAGTTCAGGAATTTTCGCTTTTTTCAGCCACTTTTCATAAACGCTCATTGAAACGCAGGAATTATTAGAAACCGCTGATTTGGCCGAATTAGTCAAATTAACAATATTTGAGCTACAAAAGTTATAACTGCACGCGTGGACTTGATAATCTAGGGTCGAATTTATCGTATCTTCAATACAGTTCGGAAACGGTGTAAGAATCACTTCACAAGACAGTAAGTGTAAATTTACAGTTTTTGTAATTTTACACACTGGCCGCATAACGTTGTTGCATAGGCTCATTTGGGCATCATTTTTTGCCAATTTTTCGCACATTCTAGTAACATTTTTCTGCGACACACTGCATCGTTTTTTAATGCAATTGTGGCGTAACAGCAAACTGTTTGTGTCGAAACTTTCCAAACCTGTATTACAGTCGCAATGCAGAACAGTTGATGATGTTCCCTGGTGAAGTGAATTCAATAATAATAACAAAAGCAGCACTAACATGTTGTGATTATAGTAGCAGATCCGATAGCTACTAGCTACTGAGTTGTTACAGGTACATTTAAGGCTTTTATTTAAGTTGCAATAAAATATGTTAATTTAAATTAACCAAATTCTATAGGAAAAAAGTGATACAAGATTTAAAAATAAATATGGGAAATCAACAATTATTAAGATTTACAAGAGAAGTCTCATTCGAAGAAATCCAATGAACTGGTTGAAATGAATTTGTTTGGGCAAGAAATAAAAAAACAAAATCAAAGAGCGTAAAAAATAAAAAAACTTGAAAAAATGATGTTTTCATAAACTATTACGGGCATACAGTACCAACAAAAATTACTTGCTACAGACCCCGGAGTCAAAGCGGAGTCGGAGTCATTTGGTTCCGGAGTATAAGTAACGATTGCTATGTTTATTCGAACCCAGCGTAACATTTCATGTAGAGCATATTATAATAAAAAATTATCCACAATAGCCCAGAGTGCACGAACGCACGTTGTGTAGGGTTGTCTCCGGAATCTAGTGACTAGGAATTCTCTTTGACTCCGGAGTCTGTAGCAAGTAATTTTCTCGGAACTTTAGATGAGCTATAATCTATAAAGCACACGATTGCCAATATTTTTAAAACTCTGCAGAGCAATATTTTTGCGTAATTGCCTGAATCTTTTAGCATTTTTTACGCAATGCTTAAGTTCACTACCGTCAGTAAGCAAAAAGTTTGAGCAGCTGTTACAAAAAAATGAATAGCCCAGATCGGCCAATTTCAGCTACTTGAGCCAACTTAACAGATCTAGACGAATGTGCAAAAATCATAGTTGCATCTGCAGCAGTTTTTGGCTTACAGACAAAGAGGTATAAACTAGGCAGACTTCAGCGGGCCATACAAGCATCAAGAATTCGAGAACATGATGGGTGGATTTCACAAAGGTGGTTTTACTAAACCATGGTTTTACGTACGTTTTTATATGATTTGCACGTAATTTCATTGCGAAACATCGCCTGATTCGTTACGAATTTTCTAGATTTTCTAAACCCATGGTTTTAGTTCAGTTGAAATTTCAGCAAAACAGAGACCTGCTATGCTGCAGGTCGGAAATTTCAACTGAGCTAAAACCATGGTTTTAGAAAATCTAGGAAATTCGTAACGAATCAGGCGATATTTCGTAATGAAATTACGTGCAAATTATATAAAAACGTACGTAAAACCATGGTTTAGTAAAACCACCTTTGTGAAATCCACCCGATATGTTTAGTCCGTTTTTTTGATTCATACTTTTGGAGCAAATTACGCGTTATTTGGTACATACACATTTGTATGAAACTGATCAAACTTCTTTTGAACTATTACGAGGACAAGTATCAACCGTTCATTAGTCCTCAATTTGTGACTATCAACCATTTTTGTATTTCAGCCTGCTCCGCGTACGCGTACATCCAAGGTGTTTGCTCGATTCTGTCGATCGTCACTCTAGCGGTCATTTCGGCAGAACGATGGTACTGCGTTTCCAACCCCCTCCGGTCGCGCGCGCTGAACTTGAAACAAAAAATAACAATCATCCTAGCCACCTGGGTCTACTCATCTCTTCTGTGCTGTCCCCCCCTTTTTGGGTGGTCTAAATACGGACCCGCGGGTCTACTAACCACCTGCTGTTTCGAGTTCATCATTCGGGACGGCTCGACTCTTAGTTATATCATGTTTTTGAGTTTTTTTGGCTTTGTTCTACCCTGTATTGTCATTATTACGTGTTATGCGCGTATTGTTAGACTGTTGCTACGCTCACACAAGGCACCGCCTGAGGGGGTAAAAATGAGACCCCCCGCGCGTAGGGCTAGCTCTGGAGACGTAGTAGCACATACTGCGTCTAACTTGGGCAAAATAGTGGGGGGGCCGGCTTCGGTGCATGAATTAGCTAAACAGCTGTCATATTCAAAGTATCTACAGCGCCGATTAATTGTTAAAACGGAGCTGAAAACGGCTAAAATAATGCTGATTGTAATCTTATTTTTCCTCATGGCCTGGCTACCCTATTCTACTTTGGTATATATAGCTCAGTTCGGATCCTTACACTTACATCATCCGATTTTGGTTCACACTCTATCTGTTTTCGCTAAGGCCAGTGTGTTATATAACCCCGTGATATATGCGTTTAAAGATCGCCGCTTTCAAAAAGCCGTTAAAAAGTTCATCTTCGGTCTTTGCTTTCAGCCCTATAAGTTCATACGTGTGAGTTTCCGTTATAGCTCTCGTGCTATTCGTAACCATTTGTCCGTACGTAGAAATACGAGCATGGGAAACACTCCGTTTGTCCGAAAATCTGCCATTGTAAATCATGATATTGTTATGGCTCCCAGATGTACGAAACTTTCATTGGCGACTACTCCAAGTTTGGCCGAAGTTTTTGTTTTTCCTACCACTTCTAGTATGCTTAGCACGGGTTCTGGTCCTGCCACTAGCACGACTTGAGTTTTCGATTTGCTTAAACCGTTATCTTATGTAGCAAAGCTTAGTTGAAATTTCAAACCTGCAGCATAGCTTAAGGCTCGATTCATACTTTCGTCCGTACGTCCGCCCAGCCTGCAGAATTACGTCACTAGCAGTCTAGTGTCATGGATCAACCAGAGCCGTGACGTCATTTTTTCGTCATTTTGTCGGCTGAACGGACATACGGACGAAAGTATGAATCGAGCCTAAGTCTGACCGAAAAAGACCATAAGACAAAAAGAAACACGCGATTTCATTACGAAAAGAACTAATTGCATGCATGAAGAGTACAGCGAGTAGTCACAAAATCACGTCACCTGTTTCGTCTCAGGGTTCAGCAATTTCTAGTCAGACTAGTTTGTGTTCTCTTATCGAAAAATCTACCATTTTGCAAGAGATTTTTTGCTCGTTACATACGTACGTTTATACGGCGGATTTAGGCCCGGTTCACACAGACTTACTTTTTACTTTTTCCTTTTTACTTTATACTTTTTACTTTTGACTTTATACGTTTTACTTTTGCAAACGTGTTCACACAGGCTTACTTTTTACTTAAGGAAGATTGCATTCAATTGGCTGGCTTTGGTGCACTTGTCTGTCACAATGAAAATCTAACCAATAATAATGAAGCCTCAATAGGCGGAGCTTCTCTCAGAGCATTTTGATTCGCTAGATTGCAAAAGTAAAAAGTAAAAAGTAGAACGCGTTTCTACTTTTACTTTTGGCCAAAAGTAAAAAGTAAAAAGTAAAAAGTACGTTCTGTATGAACCGAAATTTTTACTTTTGGCCCAAAAGTAAAAAGTAAAAAGTAAAAAGTACGTCTGTGTGAACCGGGCCTAAGTATTCTAAAAGTCGATGTGTATTAGCTAGCCCGTTTGACTCAATTCGCAGCTCGTTGTGCACCCATTGAGCGTCTTGATTTCGGCTCATAATGTTGGTGGTTTGATTCTGCCGGGAACTACAGATTTTGCATTCTGTAGCAGTTCTAGTCTGCAGACTGCAGGTACGGAGAATTCCGCCAAGTTATGATGTGTGGCAGTGGTAGAACTGCGTGGGTACCTACATATGTAGTCCTATTGTTTCAGTGTGAATTAACGCTTGAAATTCGACCTACCCAAATTAACATAAGAAATTGAGATTCCACATATAGTATACACGCGGCACCTGAGGGTCTGCGTATTATAAAGCTCTACACTATTCATCAGCGTAACTATTTAAAGCTAGCGCTCCCTCATTTGCATATTTGTAATATCCTACATTCAGCCAAGAATACATAATAGTAACACCAAGAGTACATAATAGTGCCCGATTCATTGATTTGGTTGATTTGGTTTGATTTGATGTGGCCTTGTCAAAAATAAATTTATTTGATTTGGCTTTTTCAAAAATAGATTGATTTGATTTGGTACATCGAAAATAAAAACTGCATCAAAACTAGTTTTGATTTGCATCAAAAATCAAAACCGCACTAATATGTACTCTTGGTGCCACTGTTTTTGGACAAACGGATTATTTCCCCACAAATAGCCTTTGCACGTATTAGCACCATCAATAGATCACAATTTGCTATTTGATTATTCTATTTATAGTTTTGCTGTGCTGTTTCACCTGTGCTTGTATGTCATTGTTTACTATTCTCTATTACTCACCCATATATGATATATTGTGTATGATAATCACGTAATATTTGTTGTGTTGCGTTTATGTGTAGTATTTTTGTTTGTTTCTTCTCTTGTGTTTGTTTGGTGCTGCTGAGATACAGCTAATGTTCATTTTTTTATATGTACATGCTACTAAGAGGTTTTTTATTTTTATAAATTCGATTAATTGGATTAACTATTTAGTTACTCAGTATTAATTATTAAATGTATTATTAATTAACTAAGCATTAATAATTAATTACCCAATGATAATAAGGATCGGTCTTAACAAACTAACAAAAGTAAGTCCAATTAAACTAAACCCAGTTTCAAAACATTCTACATATCAATTTCAGTTTCAAAGAGCCCACTTTTAGTTCGAAGTTCTTAAAGCCTATTTCACACGATGGGGAAAATGTGGGAAATCCCCACGTGGAGCACCCCATGTGGCACCACATGTGGTGTCACACGCTGCCACATGACGCCCCATGTGGCACCACATGGGGTGCCCCATGGGGCATCATGTGGCGTCGTGTGACACCCCATGGGCCATGGGGTGTCCCATTCGGCGTCATGTGGCACCGCGTAGTGTCCCCCGGGTATTTACAGTTTAAACGAAAACGGTCAAAATATTAACTAATAACGAAGGTTTTACATTGCATTTCGACATATGTGATATGTGCCCTGTGCATATATTACGTGTAAAAAATTATAAAAATTATTTAAATTTTGCAGCTTACTTAAATAGAATTTTTGAGCTACATGCTCTCAAAACGCGTGATAGACTAACCAAATGTGAAAAAATTAACTCAAATGATTGAGTTAAAGCCCTTAAATCTGCTTTTAAACAATTGTATAAAGTCATATGATCATCAACAGGGCTTACTAATTGGCTGTCTCATGTGGTGCCACATGGAAAAACGCACGGCGAGCGATTTCTATTTTCCCCACATGGGGCGCCCCATGAGGTATCACACAATGCCACATGGTGCCACATGACGCCCCATGGGGCACCCCACGCTGTTACCTCATCGTGTGAAACAGGCTCAAGTCTAACCGCAAAGCAGCACACTACATATTAAGTTAATTCAAAAGTTCGAAATGGCACGTGATTTTAAACCGTTCAGTCGGACCGGGTAAACCAGTGTAGTCCGGTAAAGGCATTTGTCTCATAAAAACTAAGCTTGTTTTGCTCAACAATAGCAACATGATAATTCTAATGCAACAATTGACAATAATTTTTCATTCACGACCACTTGTGCTAATCTCGTGTGTTTTGCACTTTTCAATTTTGCAATATTTCTGAATTAACAAGTGCGGTGGCATTTTCAGTTTTTTATGACCACTTAACTTTACAAAACTTATGTCGTGGGTTTTATCAAAAGTAAATGTCTCACTGTATTACAGTTAAATTGAGACACTCCCTCAAGAGTGTAAGCTAAAAAATGTTCAAGTTTCAAAAATGTGTAAGCGGACTTACTTATCCACGCTATAAATATTAAATCTCTCTTGTCCAGTGGTTCAGAATTGTGTTTAGATTAAATTTAAACAACAAACTCGTTTAGTCGTATACTTTTCTTAATTCGGGCTAAAATTAGCTCTTCCATTTAATCCGGTAAAGGAATAAGGCCTGGAATAGCAAGTGTGAGGAAAATCTGTATGACAAATTCTTTTGACATATTAATCACTAATTTTCGTTGCTCAGTGCTATTATCAAGACTACATAATTGAACTCCATGTACTCTTGCTATGTACATATTATGTACTTTCGTTACGTATAAATACATTTGAATGTATTTTAAAATATTTTATATCGGCATATTTTTGTGTTTTTCATCGATTTCTTGTTTATCCACCCTTACGTCACGACCCCTTGTCTTGTAGTAGCACTTGTGTTGTTTGTCTTAATTCTTATGCTGTACATACTTAATTTAACTGCATTAAATCGAGAGGTTTTGAAACGGAAGCTTTTCGCAACTTCGTTTTGTATGTTTTCAAAACTTTTTTTTGCAACTGCTGTCAGCTGAAAAGTTTGAGTATCGCAGCTTGTGCGAAACTGTTAAAATTTAAGCAGGGGTCCATTCCTTTACCAGACTAAAAACGGTATTAAAGTTTTAAATCTAGTCTATGCTATTCCTAAGCAGACGAAGTTTTAGAATAATAGTCCAGCTAAACTAGAAAGTCTCAACATGACAATTTGCAAAAGAGTTGCGACTGAAAATACTAAATAAATTATAAGGAAATAATAATGAATTAAATAGGTTTAATTAGTTTAGTCCGAATCTATGATTGAACGTCAGACTAGAATTAAATCAGTCCATCTAATCTGGTAAAGGAATGGGTCCCCTTAAATATTTAAACTAGAAGGTCTGTTAATAGTCTGTTTATAATTTCTGCTTACAGGCGATTCATGCTTGCAGCCGGTATTCCGCCAGGAAAATTACAAAATAGTCACGCCACTAACTTATCCTTTACGTTGTATCAAGAGTACCGTACACTGTCCTCAAATTGGCTATTTTGCGCTGCGCATTGGACGCAAAGCCCAAGCCATAATAGAGAGAGTGTCATACTTTTCCTGTTGTGTGCTCTTGGTTTATATATTATTAGTGGCGTGATTTTTTGCAGTTTTTCCAGCGGAACAAACAAGCTGTGACTATTATGAATTGGGCCTAAATAATTATTAATTAATTAATTTATTAATAATTAATGTTGACTAAAATTAGTGATCGTTTATTTTATAATTCACTTATTCTAACTGTATTATCTGTTTATATTTGTATTTAACGTATTTATTCAACTTTTAAATATGTTACTCTAACTCTGCGCAAGATTAATGTACTCTAAAAAATCACGTCAAAATAAAAGACCCATCTTTCGCCCACTTGAACGAGTTAATTTTAATCCAAGTAAAGTTTTAAAAAGTCACACTTAACAATGTAATTAAAAAACATTAAACGGATTTAACTTTTAGCTCGCTGTTTTTTTTAAACAGACTAAACGGTTTTGACTTGAGGAGGTAGTTTAAAAATGGCTTCGGACAAAAATTAAGCAAAAAATTAAGCCTTATGGACTCTTAACTACATATGTAGTTTAGGTCTAAACTTATCGCTAAAATTTTAGTGGGCTTTAATTTTAACTATAACTTTAACTTTAAACTTTAACTGGAATTTTAGTAGGCCCTATGTATGTTTAGAAGTCAAAACTTCTCTAATGAAATTCAGTTTTATGAAAACTTGCTGAATTATAAATAAAATACGAACCGTTTTGGTAATCATTTTTATTTTAGATATTGGTATTGCTTTATGCTGCCCTAAATATATACATATGTTTTACTTGATAATTGATGTGCGTTTAGTTAGAAGCTATGAATTATGCTTTATTTGAAATCATTTATCGAAATGTAATATGATTATCTGAGATTCTATTAAACCCCGATTGGCTGTGACATGCTTTCGTCTGTACTTTATCACTGTTTATTGATAACAACGGTAGGATTTTCAAATTTTCAATTGGTTCAGGTGCCCTAATGATACGATTTTTTGGTCTCAAATAGAAACTGGCCTTAACGGGACACAGCCATCATACCTACTAAGCTATCACCGGAATGCTATTTAAATATACATGTAACGGGGTAAAAGTTTGGGGGGTGGCCTCTCCGGCCAAATTTTTGGATACCCCTTGATCGACCAAAAATAACCTAAATTTTTCAAATTTTGTAAAATTTTTCTGAACAAGTAACATTTTTGCTAAATTTTGCCCAAAATTTCGGAAACCTCCCCCCCGGCCCCGTGATTTTGGGAAAGGAGGTTCCCCCTTCCCCCCTCATACATGTACATATATAGTTAAACACGCGCGGTTGACACTAACGAGATTAATTAAGTGTGTTTAGTATGACGAAAAGTTTAACAAAGCACTTTTTAGTTCACACTTTTGGTCTCGTTTCAAGACAAGGATGCATTTACCGTCGCAACGCAAGTATGTAGCAAAAAGCTGCAAAAACGGCTTCAAAAAATATTTAGGCAGAATAAAAACATAAAAACACAAAAACAAATTTCACAAGCAAAATGTCTTAAGGAAAATTATCCAAGTAAGAGCGTAGAAAATTTGTCAATAACTGCAGAATCGATAATCGATACGAAAAGTTAATCCACTATCACAGGTGATAACAAAAACATTAACAAATGCTGTGGTTTTAGGTGATGTGCAGAAATTTGATCCGGACCCCAGAAGATAGCAATTGTGAGTTCAACTTGTTTAATTTGTTGCGACTTTGTCAATTTTTTACAGCAGCTGACCAACTTTGTCCTTGTCCTTGTCCTTAAGAATAAACATGAAGCGGAACTAACGTAACAACTTAGCCCATCTAAAATAAATTGCGTACCCGAAAACACCGCCATATTTGAACCCTATTTTTAGATCACTATTGATTGTATCTCTAAAGCGAACTTTATATTTATCCTTGATAACACAGGGACAAAGGCAAGCTCATTTTGCAACTTCAACTCAATTCAATAACTCAGGAAGCATTGGCAGAATCGTTGTAATCCATTGTAAAATCGCCATTTCTGTAAGTTTTAGCAAACCCATCGAGTCTGGCCGAAGTGTTGAAATTGTACCAACTGGAAGACGCCAGGGTCAGACGGAAAGATGATCGATCTTCGTCGCTCTTCACTGACGAGCCTGAAACGCATCACAAGGCGTGGATTAATTCAGGTACTGTCAAGAGTACATAATATGATATAAGAGTCCTATTATGTACTCTTGACAATGGTATTATGTACTCTTGATACTACTGATTATTACAGATGCGTTGTTGTGAGTGATTAGAATTTATTGACGTTGACGGCATGGGGCGGGTATTAATTATCGATTTGTTCACTTCGTTTCCAACACCAACTTTTGCGGTAACAAGAATATGAATATAGTTTTTGAATAAGTTTACAATACACAGTAAAAATTATATATAAACAGGAACCGTGTTTTACGCCCTGTGTATAATTAATCACTAAGAACGCTTTTACTAATAATTAAAGATACAACTAATAATTTTTATATTTTAATTTTTCTAATTTAGGCAAATTCCAAGGCGATATTGCGGGAATCGATCCTCAGAGAAGTTTATTTGGGGTAATTTTTGTCTCCTAAACTACTGGGTGGCTTATGTATTTAAATTCCATTGAATAAATTTGTTTTGCCAATAGACACGACTATTTAAATAAAATTTACCATTATAAACATTTGAACATTTTTTATTAATCTATCAACAGAATGTGCCTTATATTTATAATCATGTTCTACGTTAAGCTTAAAACCTAAAAATAACTTGGAATATAATGTCAGTATATTCCAGGTTAATTTTTAGGTTTTAAGCTTAACGTAGAATATGATTATAAATATAAGGCACATTCCGTTGATCGATTCATAAAAAATGTTCTAATGTTTACAATGGTAAATTTTATTTAAATAGTGGTGTCTATTGGCAAAACAAATTTATTCAATGGAATTTAAATACATAAACAATACACATATTAAAAAAAGAGTATCGATTCATAATCGATATTGAAAAATTACCGCCAGAACTTTTTTTTCTGTATTCAGATACCGAAAAAATGGTAAATAAATGATTGGTCGAAACAGCATCGGAATTTTTCGTGCCTGCCAAATTACTTCTATTTACCTCCCTCACTAATATACTAAGAGTACTTGCAGATTCTTCCCTAGTGACCTTTACTGTAATGTAAATACGGCTGGCTTATATAACATGCGTACAGACCAACACACACACACACTTATGTAGTGACATTAGAGGGGGGCTACAGTATTGCGCGTAAAAAACTTCCCTGTTCGTCGGCATACGGCGAGCTTCGTCGTTCGCGAAAAGTGATGAACAGTGGCCGGAAAGAGACGAACGGTGCCGGAAAGTGACGAACAAAAAATTTTCAATTTTTCACTTTTGTTCCTTCTAGAGAAGGAACTATTGTTTTGAAATCAATTCTGCGCAGTATTATTGTAGCAGCCACGTGGTGACAGGCGCATATGATTAACACGTAAAGTCAGTATTGGAACTGACTGCTCTTTTTTTGAAGGCTTCAATTTCTAATGACATAATGCTCAAGAACACTTTTGCCTACGTATTGAGCTGTCATTTTGCTAAAATTTCTGTGATTCAAAAACTCGTATTTTTAATTTTTCAGACTAGATACACTAAAACACATGCTAATCACGTAATTGTCTAGACGGTGTTTGTTTTCATACTTTGTTTATCATAGTCAAAACCAAACAACGATAGACATCGAAGTAGCGCAGTCAAGTGGGCAAGAGCGCTAGTCCAAAAGTTGTTGATATCCTACTTCGAGGGTTTGACCCCCATATGCATATTTGCAAAAAATTAGCAGCTTTTGTCAGCATAAACTGTTTTGACAGGAGTTTCCTTTATCAAATATGCGACTGCGCGCTGTAATCACGAGCAGTTACAGCAACTATGGCATGATTTTTTGAAAAAATTGTTGAATTTATATTGTGTTTACAGGTTTTCAACACGAAAGCTCTGAATGTAAAAATCAACTGTACACAAGTATTAGTGCATTTTATGCATGGAAATACACACAAGTAAAAGCGAAGCTAAAATCATCATCATGGGTAAAATAAGCAGAATTTTCACTCAGCGAAGGAACCTTGCCCCCTTTAGGGGCCTGCTTGTTTACATTGAAAATGTGTTTTGGAGCACTTTTGGAAAAACTTTTTGTTCGTCACTTTCCGACCACTTTTCGCGAACGATGAAGCTCGTCGTACGCCGACGAACAGGGAACTTTGTTTTGCACAGTACTGTAGAAATTTGACAGTCAAAATTGAAGTTTTGCCTGAACTTTAACTTCACTTTCTCAGCCCACAGACGTGCTAGAAACTCTGCGATACCTGGAAACGCTTTTGCTTGGGTGTGTACATTTACAATAGAAAATTCTTGTGAAAAAATTCACTATTAAAGGAACTTAACAATATGAACGAATGAAGACGATTCAACGATCGCTTGGCTGGGCTGGCCAAATCGGGCTGCTGACGGCCGCTAAAGCACTGGCCGCCCCACAACATCCAACTGACTGAGAAAATTAGGCCTGTATACAATCGCAAGCGAAACGATGCCAGCTCAATACTTGATTTGGATCAATTGGTTTCGTCCAAAAATTCGGCCGCTCCCGCCAGCCGGCCAGCCGGTTTGATGCTGCTTGCTGGTTGATAAACACGACCCACCTTCTCCCTCAGTGTCAAGACGTGCGGCACGGCATTAAAAGATTTTGGCGTCAAAATTATTACACTCTCCTTTAATA
>JASANF010013018.1:0-24456 GCA_030248245.1 Trissonchulus sp. WLG1_4 | reverse complement strand
CCTCAAAATTCGGTCCAGGGGGAGGGAGGGGGCCGAGGGGGGGTCCCGCCAGGGGGGAAGGGAGGAAAGGTCCCGGCGGAGGAAAAATTTTGGGGGGAACTCTGAAAAATTAGCTTTTTTTACATAAGAAAAATTTAAGCGGGTTTTTTACCCGAAATTTTCGCCAAAAATTGTCAAAATCGGTGTTTTTTGGTCAAAAAAAAGGTAAAAATTGCGTCATTTTGGGGATGGAAGGGGGTCAAAAATGGGTTGACGCAGGGGAGGGGGGTCCGACCAAGGGGGGGAGGGGTACCCAAAATTTCGGTGCTGTTACATGTATGATCTGAAGGGTAAAAATCCCTCCCACGCCCATGTATGGCGATGACTGTAACAACATCAGATAGCAACGAACCCAAACGTTAAATTTGATATTCTTGTAGGTGACTGTTTCCACGTTGAATCCCACTGTAGGAATAGTCGTAACAGATTGTCCCAACTTCAGTTTATAGAGAATAGCTGCGATGAAAAGCAAAAGAAAATAATTGTGCATTGAAAATCAAACAAACTATAGTTATCTTAAAAATTTATTTCAGACAAAATCGTCAATAATCTGATATGTATCGATTTTTAATAGATTCTTTGAGTATGCTCAATATGGGGCGGGGTGCTCAAACATTGTCTGAAACGATTTTTTCACATCGAGTTGCTTTTAATGTCAAATCCCCCTTCTGTCGATATTGTAAATTTACGCAGTGTAAAATTTTTCAAAAATTCACACGAGAGTAAATATATTTGTTCCCTTTTTGGGGGCGCGTCTGGTAAGAGAACTTGTCTTGTGCGCGCTGCTAAGAGTTCCTATTGAGAATTGATAACTCTACAGTTCTTTTCACTGTGAACTAGGCTCCTTTTCATTTTTCTTTTTTATTTATATTTGACTTAGTGTATCAGTCTATATTTTTTTGTTTTGCCAACAGCGGAATCGCATTATTGTGGTTTTGAAGTCGACCCCATGACCTGTTATTGTTATTTGTTAATTATTCCGAATAAAGGCGGTGCCAAAGAAGAAAATGAATGAATGATCTGCATACATGCATGTGACTATACATGTGTGCTCTCAGGCATGCGACATTTCTCCACAAAAAAGAAGAGCCCCCTCTGCAAGCGGATTCCGTAAAAAAGCACCATGGGTAGGGGAAAATTTTGGCGAGGATGGCAAACAGGCGTGGTGCTACTTGCCAAAATATGTCTTAATTGAGTGATCAATGGGAATTGCAGATGCAGCTCTTTTAAAAAGGGGGTAGGGATACATGGGTAGGCAGACAGGACGTGTGTTTTAAAGGAAAAGCTGGGGGTAGGACAAGCATCCGCCTGTCGAGGGGGATGAGCCGAAAATATGAGTATGTGCATGCATGTGCATGTATACATATGTCTAAATATGTTTATTTATATATAATATGTATATATGTATTGGGTTGATTTTGTTTCAGCATTCAAAAACTTTGTTTAAGTACTATTTCATGAACCTAATTTGCAAAGTCCTATATTCAACTATGAAAGTATATTATATTATAATTTTTTTATAAGAACATATATACATACATAAACATACTTGAGAAATGTTTTTTTTCATAATTTGTTCTCTATGCTTCGAGTATCTCAGTAGGCATTTGTGTTTTCATTGGGGTCGCGAGATTGTTTGTTGTAAAAGTTTATATAACAAGGAACTTGGAAGCACAAATGCTCGAGGTGGGTTTTTCGACGCCAGATCCTAGATATAGCTATTATATCACTGGAAGGCGTGTGAGCGGATTAATTCATCATTCATTCATTGGGGCCTGGCGCTGGGATGTTAAATTTTGCACTTGGTGTGATAATTATATACGTAAAAAGAAAAACTTTTTTTACACTGTACTGTATACAGATGCTGAACACTGGTATTTGCAGCAGTGAAACGTCGCTGCAAAACAAGACATCTGGCAAAATTCTAAAGACTTAACTCTTTCACTATTGGAAAGCTTGAAACCGCCAACGATTTAACCATAACGATTTCGTGTATAAGAATGTATAAATTGTATAAATTGTAATTAGCTATCGCTATAATCATCTTGCTAGTTCTCGTGAATCACATGCCCAGTGGATTTCACGATTGTTTTTTCAGCTTTTCAGCTTGAAATTTCAGCTGAGCAATAATGGTTTTAAAAAATTTACTCAATTCGTAACGAATCAGGCAAAATTTATGTGCAAAATCAGATGAACAACCACCGTAGTGAATTCCATCCCTAGAATCAGTCTACTGCTGCTACTAAACTAAAAGTGTATACACTTGTATACTCGAAATTGCATGAGATATGGCTCGTTTACGCATCAGACAGCAAAGTAACAGAACTAGTAACTAGTACGACCCACCCAGTGACGGTGGCTCAATAAATACTGAAAATAAATACGTATAATTATGATCTAAATCCGGTGTTCCAAATCCAATCACCTACTTGTTTTTCCAGCAGCGTCCAGACCCAGCATTAAGATTCGCATTTCTTTGTGGCCAAAAATTTTTGAAAGCCATTTTCCCATGCTGCTAAAACACGAAATGCAGCATTATATACACACCAATATGTTAAACTTCGAAAACTTAAAAACCAATTAAGACGCTACTCGAAGCAGAAGCAGGCAGATTAAAGGTTTACGGTGAGCCGGGCAAATAATTTGGAAATATCACTGAAAAGAGGCGGAAAACTGAAGGAAAAATTTCCTTCACATTTCTCTTTATTTTCGTTAAATTTTCTCCAATAACAATTCTCACTTTCTGTCACATTTCTGTAACATTTCCGCAACATTTCCTTCACTTTTCCGCCACATTTCCTTCATTTAGTCCAACTTTCCGTCACGTTTCGGCGCACGCTTTTCCTTTATATTTCCTTCACTTTTCAGTCATATTTCCTTTGCATTTCCTTAACTTTTTGGTCACATGTCCAACACATTTCCTTCACTTTTCGGTCATATTTCCTTCACTTTTTGGTCATATTTCCTTGGAAATGTGACTGAAATTAAGCCAAAATTAGAAGGAAAATGTGTAGAAATAAGAACGAAAGTTGGAGGGAAAAAACCAAAATCACGGCAAAATATGTAGGAAACATGCATGAAATAAGTAGGAAAATTGAAGGAACATCTATTTTAAAACTGGTTCAAATTGCATTTCCTCCATTTTTCCTTCATTTTTCGGTCACATTTCGAAAAACATTTTTCCGGTTTCAAACCGAGACCGGAACCGATACCGAGAATAAGAAACTGTGACCACACAAACGAGACCTAAGAGACGAAGACCCGCCCTTTTAAGAACTAATTTTAAAATGTCAATTCTAGAATCTTGAGATGCTTCAAAACGTAAAAAATTAGTGAATTTTAAAAAAACGACCAATATACAGTAAAGTTAACATTGTAATGACAGGGTTTATAAGGGGATAGTTTGCAACATAAGAACAGAATTATTTTCCCGCAGTTTTGGAGTAGGTTGCCAGGTTGGCTCTTTCGCAGAGGTGACTCTGGTTACCAGCGGAGAATCTATAGTAGTGCGGGAAAAAACCCTATTTTCAACTTTTCGGGTCGTCCTGTGCTCCACATAAATCGGATTCATTAATGCTCGCGGCTGTTATAACGGCCATTCTTCTGTTGCACTAATAAAATGGATTCTAACTACTCACGTTTCTGAGTAATAAGCCTCGAAACCTGGCCCCGTTGCACCAAACACTGATAACTGATAAATTATCAGTTATCAGTAAATTATCAGTAAACTGCGTTGCACGGCGTTTACTGATAACTGATAATTATCAGTTATCAGTTATTAGTTATCAGTTATCAATTATCAGTGTTGCACAAAATTTACTGATAATTATCACTTATCGGTTATCAGTTATCAGTAAAATTTCCCCCATTTATCAGTGAATTATCAGTGTTCGTTGCACAAAGCAAAACACTGATAACTGATAACTGATAATTTTAGCCAATTTTTTATCAGTGTTCGTTCACTGATAAAATTTATTTATTAGTAATTTCAAGTAACTACAGTTACTTTTGATGTATGTAAACGATGTTTTAAAGAATTTTCTTGAAATTTTGCCGCTTTTTGCATAATGTTTCATACTTTGGTACCTTCTTAGGGATGAAAACTGATTCCGTCTTCCACTGTTTTTCATACAGTGTGCCAGCCACACAGCATTGTCTTTGTATAAGTGATACAAAAATTGATTCAAATGTGAAAATATATGCTTCTAAATCGATGCTCATAAGAAAAGTGAATATAATTGTGAAGAAAATTTTAGAAAAACAGTCGAATTAACGCTAATTTCTACGTTTTTTACGGTTTACTGATAAGTTATCAGTTATCAGTGTTCTTGTGCAACACTGATACTGATAACTGATACTTGATAACTGATAAATGATAAATGTAGTGCAACGCTATACTGATAACTGATAAATTTTTGTGCAACGGGGCCGTGGGTAAAAAACCCTATGCGGGAAAAAACCCTAATGCGGGAAAAAAACCCTAATGCGGGAAAAAAAACGGATCAAGTGCAGTTAGGGGGGGAAATAGTGGACCTATTTTTTGAAGTAGAGCATCTTGAGGAAAGCATTTTTTGTAATAGAACCTCCTATCTATAAATTTGGATTTTCTGAGCTATGACCTCTTGAAAATTGCATTTTCAGTGCTTTTGGAAGTGAACGTAGGCCAAAGTTCAAAGCCAAAAATGGCTATAATCTTTGTTTTTGGATAGTTTTGAGTGAGTTACGATCAGTAGCGTACCCAGGATTTCGCGAAGGGGGGGCTGAACTGATAGTCGACGACCGGGGGGGGGGGGGGGGGGACTTTAAACGCGCACGCAGTTCAACAGTCTGCAGAAGGGTTAACTTTTTAGAATTTTTTAACCGATTGCATGCATAGTGGTTGCAGGGGTCTGGGGGCGGCAGCCCCCAGAAGCTGGACCTTTTTTAGAATTTTGAAACAAAATTTGCATTGAAAAATCAATTCTAAGGAACGAAAAAGCAATTCTAAACAACACTCGTCGTAAAATCGTAGTGGGTGCAGGGGTCTGGGGGCGGCCACCCCCAGAAGCTGAAGCTTTTTTCGATTTTCGAAATAAAATTTGCATTGAAAAATTAATTCTAAGCAACGAAAAAGCAATTCTAAATAACACTCGTTGTAAAATTCAAGTGGTTGCAGGGGTCTGGGGGCGGCAGCCCCCAGAAGCTGGACCTTTTTTAGAATTTTGAAACAAAATTTGCATTGAAAAATCAATTCTAAGGTACGAAAAAGCAATTCTAAATAACACTCGTTGTAAAATTCTAGTGGTTGCAGGGGTCTGGGGGCGGCAGCCCCCAGAAGCTGAAGCTTTTTTCGATTTTCGAAATAAAATTTGCATTGAAAAAGCAATTCTAAGCAGGGTGGTTTCAGGGGCCTAATAGCGGCAGCCTGCAGCAAAAAATTCGAGATTTTTTTATTGTTAGCCAAAATTAAATTTGGTAAATTGGAGACGTATGGGACATTTTTTTCGGCCGTGCAATTAAAACTTAAGGAGGGGACAATCTTGTTTAAAAATTTTGCTGAACGTTGAACAACCCCAGCGAGATGACAACGCAAAGCGACGTAAAGTCAGAGGCGAGCAGCCTCCGGAAAATTTTTTGCGATTTTGAGGCCAAATTTCATCAATTTACGGCTATTTTCTGTTCTGCGGTTACCAAAAGTTTCTTATGTTTTGGGCAAATGGGGGGGGGGGGGAGTATATGTATCCCCTATATCTCCTTCACTGTCCGCCGTCTTGCCTCCGCTCAAACCCACCGCACGGTTTTTAATTAAAAGCCATACAAAGCATATCTAAATACCAATCATAGTTGTCAGCATTATATACTCATTATTAATACACCATAGCAGATAAAAGTCATGTACATTATAGCAGTAATGAATTAAGGTAGGGGCGAGATCCCCTCGAAAGAAAATTTTTGAAATTTCAGTGTAGTTTTTGTCAATTGGGGACGTGCCGGAAAAATTTTTGTGTCTTAAAACCAAAGGGGGACCACATGAAAAAAGTGAAAAAGGGGGGGGGGGGGCTGAAATCGCGAAGGGGGGGGGGGCAAAAATCGCGAAGGGGGGGGGGGCTGATGTCCCCCTAGCCCCCCCCTGGGTACGCCACTGGTTACGATGGTCAGACTGAAGCGGGGGAAGGGGAGAAATTATTTTCGATTCTAATTCGCATCCTACCCCATCTTTTAATAAAAATATGAAACCCCCATCGTCAGCCATGCCCCCAATCTGATCTGTAGCCCCCAAAATAGCTGTCGCCCCTTTTAATAAAAATCTGAAGTGAAATTTTTGGTGTTAAAACCCTTAGGGGTCGAATAAGTCGGAAAAACGGCATTTTTTCGACTAATGATCGGAAGTCCCCCTGTATCCCCCAAACCTAGGGGGGGTCAAAATTGAACGCTCTTTCGAATAGGCTAGGTTAGAAGTTTGTAGGATGTAAGCTTTAGCTGGAAATCAAACTTTGTCAAAAAATTAAACTTTACATGAAATTTTTTGCGCAAAATTGGTTTTAAGCAAAAATACTGAATCAAATTAAGACCTGCTGATACCATTGAAAGAGCAACTTCTAAGCTACTGATGGCTGAAAAAAGTTTGTAAATCGGTTCAGGCTTTGAAAAGTTACAAAACTTTTTCTGAAGCTACCCGAGCCAGGCTGACTGAAGCGTTACAGCACAGGTAAGGTACAGTGCAAATTTCGGGCCATAGCTGGGAATTTTTTTTAAATATGGAGCTGATTGGTGTACGTTAGTGCAGCAAATTTATTTTTGATGCTTATTAGCAGGTTTTCCTATAAAATTAGGCCTCAGGCTTAGGCTTAGTGCTTAGGCTTAGTGCTTAGGCTTAGTGCTTAGGTTAGGCTTAGGCTTAGTGCTTAGGCTGAGGCTTAGTGCTTAGGCTCAAGCTTAGTAGGTGGGTCAGAAAAGGCTTAGTCTTAGTTGTTTGCATCAAATCAAAGGACACTTGCTACTGTGGAATCGTAAATAAAGCTGCACTTTTAAACCGAAACTGACTGTCAGTCCCAGCTTGCTGCTGAGCATCAGTGACGTTTGTAAATCGTATTTATGGGATTCGCTTTCAGTTAAAATCGCTACTTATGCCTAATGATGCTTAATTTTATATGAAAATGTAATTAATTTATTGTATACGCGAAAAGAATCTAAAAATTTTGATATACAAGCTCAATTTAACTATGTATATTTCGCCTCTTCAGTTGGCAAAATTACTATTTTTAGTATAAATGAGCTAAATATGTTGCTAAGAGAGCTGTATTAAATATATTATTATGTGTTATTTTATGACAATCAAACTTCAGGCTGATATTACGACTGTATTGGTCATAATTTTCGACGATTAGCCCTAATATGTCGAAAAACGATGAATTTGGACAAAAATTGAATTTTTTCGAATAGGTATAAATCAACGTTTTTTCGCTTGGAAAGTGCTAAAAATGAACTCAGCGCATGCGAAAACCTATAAAAACGTGTTTTCACGGTGAAAAAATGTCAGTTTGAATTTCTCCCCCCCCCGCCTCAGTTGCACCGGTTACGATGTTTTAAGGCAGGCGCGGATCCAGAAAATTTCAAAGGGGGGGGGCCCTACCTCGGGTGACGACCGGGGGGGGGGGTAGCGAGCGATCAATCTCATGTAAAAAATTTATTTTGAGGCCATTATTTTAGCGTGCTGAATCTGAAATGTTGGAAGTTACCGAGTTGTTCCCGATCGCGGGGTCCTGGGGGCGGTAGCCGGATCTTTTTTAGAATTTTGAAATACAATTTGCATTGAAAATGTAAATTTAAGCAACACTTGTCGAGAAACAAGTGCATATATATGCGGGCAGTGGCGTACCCAGGCAAAAATTTGGGGGGGGAATGACTTTTCGATTTTTTGTAATAGGTTAAAATGCACTTTTTAGCAATTTTAACACTCATAAAACGCCTTACAAACGCAAGACGTACTAAACTACAAGGTTGCGGGGGTCTGGGGACGGCAGCCCCAGAAAAAAAATTGAGAAAAAGAAAAATTGAGAAAAAAAAATTGAAAAAATTTGATTTTTAGGCCAAATTTAGTCAATTGGAGGCGTATCAGAAAATTTTTCCGGCCGGACCATAAAAACCAAATGACACAAGGTTGCAGGGGTCTGGGGGCGACAGCCCCCAGAACAAAATGGCGAAATTTAAGGTATCGTCTAGGCTTAGCTCGCAGGATTCTCTAGGCTAAGCTGGCATGATTTTTCCTGAAATTTTTTTAGTACCTAAGCCTGAGCCTAAGCCTAAGCCTGAACCTAAGCCTAAGCCCAAGCCTGATACTAAGCCTAAGCCTAAGCCCTAAGCCTAAGCCCAAGCCTAAATTAGGGCAAATTTTGAATTTAGTCAAAAATTGGGCGTTTCTCGTGAATTTGGCCCATTTTTTCTGACGCAGTGGGGTCAAAGAGCCTTTGTATTGGTTTTAAATAATTGTAAACATTATTTTGACTCTATTTAAGCACGTTTGGAACGAGAAAAGTAAGAGTTTCGGAAAAAAATTGCAAAACTGTGGGTTCAGATTTCGGGGGATCGTATCTCAGAAAATCGAAAAAATGAAATAGGTTTTCTTGAAGCAAAAATGCTTCCCCCAAAGGTGTTCTACTCAAAAAAATAGGTCCACTATTTACCCCCCCCAACTGTATTTAACTCCAAACGGCATGCGGGCACATGTGCAACTGAGGCCCCAAAGTTTGTTCTGTTCAGACAGTGCGTTTCACTTGCGACGCCCTGCGGCTTGCGTTTTGCGTCAAAATCGCAGCGGCAAAAACGCACCGTGTGAATCGGATTTTACTCTCCCAGCAAGGCTCCACACGTGTGAGTGTGCGTGTGTTTTCAAAATCACTCAAATACCGGTTAAAGTTTGTATTTAGGCTTAGGCTTTATTTGAGTGATTTTGAAAACACACACGCACACTCACAAGGGTGGAGCCTTGCTGTGAGGAGAGTAAAATGTGAATCGGCTTTTAAATTCAACAAGTAAGCCAGTGCATCAACGATTTTCGACGTCTTGCAAACCAATTATACACAGCTTATATTGGTCATAAGTTAAACTTAAAACAAGCTTAATGCGTTTTGTGCAAAAAATGCAAAAAAGTAATTTGTCGAAGCATCAGACTCAAATAGAGGCAGTGTGAATACAAAACCAATTTTTCGACATTCGATTACAAATTACTGGTATGTTTTTCTCTAAAATTTTGCACGATAATAGCCTTTAGCTCTGCGCAGTTGAACCATTTTTTTATTTTTTAAATATACTATACTATATATAAATATTAATTTTTTATATGATTTTTACTGCTCAGAGTTCAAAGAGTTCAAAAACACATAATTGCAATTTTTTTCAAAACCCAGTAAAATAAAAATAAATTGTTAAAAACCAAAATAAAGTTCAACTATACAACCGCAAATACTACACATTGATATATAACCAAAGGCCGATTCACACGCTGCGATTTTACTGCGATTTTGCCGCAGCGTTTTTGTCGCTGCGGCAAAACGGAGCTTGCCGCACGCAAAACGCAATGTCTGAACAGACGCAGCGTTTTTAGTGCGGAATGCCTGCGTCTTGATTTTGCCGCAGCGTTTTAAACGCCAGACTGCGATTCGACCTGCCATTTCATTGCGTTTTGATGCTACGGACGTGTTGGCATAAACAAATTTCGCGGACCAATTTGTCATTTTTTGAAACAGTAAAGACGCAGCGAACTGACCTGCGAGACGCACTAAGGCCGCAAATTTGTTCAGACGGTGCGTTTCGCTTGCGACACCCTGCGGCTTGCGTTTTGCGTCAAAATCGCAGCGGCAAAAATGCACCGTGTGAATCGGCCTTGATGACTATACGTAAAGTTTCAGCAGAGTTATCGTTTGCCAAAAATTCGCTCACGTTCGCTGTTTCCAGAGTCACGTGACGTGATCACGTTATCTGAAACTTTACTACAAGCGTTCTTTTACACCATACTACCTGTATGTTTTTGTATGGTAAAGTTTTATTTTTGCTAACTTTTTCAATAAGTTCTATGTTTTTGTATGGTAAAGTTTTACTTCTACTAACTTTTTCAATAAGTTCTGACGTAACCCCAGATTCTCGGAGCGCCCCCTTAGGTGGCGCTCTGAATAACCGACGTTGGGCTATTTTTTCAGTCAAGTTTTCGTTAGTTAACTCAAGAAGAAAAGTTGTCCAAAAGCAAACTAGCTTTCAATTGATGTACATAACGTGAAATTTTGTTCAACTTGAAATTTCAACTAATTTTTCAGGTGAAAAAATCTTTAAATCGATATGCCAAAAAATTCTATATGACTTTTGATACTTTTTAACCCTTTCATTCTTATTGTGGCAAATACGTCCAGTCATTTTTTGGTCTATTTTTCCTGCTGTGTGTGAAATAACTCCTTATGTCTATCTTTAGTTCTAAGTAGCTAATTGCTAGTTGCAACTTTTCACAAAGTTGTTTGTGTCGGCAAACCTTTCTAAAAAATTTTTCAAAATACGTTGACCAACATTGACATAAATGCACTATTTTTTAAACTAAATTTTTGTTAGCTACTTTGTGGCTTCTTAAACTTTTCTCAACGGATTTTAGTACAGAAAAATTAGCTCTATTTTTTGGAAAATACGTATGTGTAGGCAAACTTCAGGTTTCTAAAATTCAGCTATGGTGCTCATTTTTTCAAGATTACTGTCGCTGCAATAACCGATCAAACTGAACTTTGCAGTTTTGCACACGGTTAGAACAGAAGTATATGGAGGCACCGAATTTCTTAAATTGTAATTTTTATGATTGCCTCTAGTGTTTGTGACCGGCCGGCCGGCCGGGAAAAGCCGGCCGGCCGGCTAAAATCAGCCGGCCGGCCGGCCGGTCAAAATCGGCCGGCCGGCCGGCCGGTTAAAGACACCGGCCAGCCAGCCAGATTCAACCGACTGACAAAATTAGGCCGGCATAACAATCCGGCAGGCTAAGTTTATGCCAAAATGACACTCTGGACTGGTTTTATTCAAAAATTCTGCCGTTCCGGCCAGCCGGCCGAAACTCTTCGCCGGCCCGGCCGCCGGCCGGCCCGGCTTTCGCGGCCGGTCACAAACACTAATTGCCTCAATATGACTGGATTTCTAAAACATCACTTTCGATAAAAATAAAATAACTAAAAATTTGTCGCCACTAACTAAAATTCGACAAAATTGGTGTCTCGGCAACATAGTTGTCTTTAATTTAATGTATTGAGTGTTAAATTTGGTTAAGGTACCGCTGAGCTACGTCGTTTCAAAATTTAGACAATTTTTGCAAAATTTCAATTTTGATGTTATCATAAATTTTGCTAAAATGCTCCCAAAAGTTTCAAACTTGGCATAAAGACGTGTCTGGTGTTTGTCTTGGCTGCACTTGAGCAAAAAAAACTTCGTATCATCAAAAAAGAAAAATTATAGCAATTTTATTTATTGAAAGTTACTCTGAGAGCGCCCCTTTAGGCCCTTAAT
Organism: Trissonchulus sp. WLG1_4; assembly: GCA_030248245.1. Lineage (NCBI taxonomy): Eukaryota > Metazoa > Nematoda > Enoplea > Enoplida > Ironidae > Trissonchulus > Trissonchulus sp. WLG1_4. The sequence continues at coordinate 12,909 of JASANF010013018.1, read as the reverse complement.
AGGTAATCAGAATGTACAATGTACATACTAGACATTTAAATAAAATAAAATGCAGTATTGGTTTTGGTACTTCGTAGTACTTATGTATCTTCAGATAATATATGGACTGAAGAAAATGAATGTGTTAAAGTGTGTTAAAGAAATTTACCAAATATACAAATTTTGGTGAAATACCCAAAAGTTCTCACACCTCTTTTGCACTCAAGACAGCTTCATAATGAACATTATTAATATTAATCATGTATCGCCCTTGCTCCGAAGTAGATCCTGCTTCTTTCAGAGAACCGCCCTCGTTTTTGTATCGCTGCCATTGGTATTTATTTATAGCCAAATGCGGAACAGATTTCAAAATCGAATCCAGTCTGTACTACAGTGGCAAATACTTCTTTTTCTGTGGCCAAGGTACCGAACTTGTTCAGTCCTGACTTTTCTACAGCTTTCTAGTTTATCCGGGGGGACTCAATTTTCTAGAAAAATGTGTTAAGCGGGACACAATATTCCAAAAAATGTGTCCGGGGGACACAATTTTCCAAAAAAATGTGTCCGCTGGGACACAATTTTTCAGAAATCAGTGTCCGGCTGGTGGGACACATTTTTCCAGAGTTGCACACTTTTTCCCGGAAAAAATGTCCGGGGGGACACAATTTTCGGCGGACACTGTTTTCCGTGATACCTGTTTTCCGAGTTTTTTCCGATATCCAAAAACGACTGGAAATTACTTTTGAATTGCAATTTTTAAACTTTCCGTCTTAGTAAGTAGCTTCATTGTCTTCCGCTGGCGACTTGTCAATGCTTATTTTGTTTCGTCTGCACTGCACTAGATGCCAACCACCATATTAGCCCGGTTTTCTATTTTAAGTTTTGTCACTGTCGAACTCAAAATTTTAGTTTTAATTAGGTTAGGTTAAAAGCGTCTAAAAAGGCATCTAGTGCAGTGCAACGAAACAAAATAGGCATTGACAGCATGACAATGAAGCTACTTCTAAGACGGAAAGTTTCGAACTGCAATTCATTAATTTGCAGTCGTTTTTCAAATCTGAAAAAAACTCGGAAAAAGCAGTCTCACGGAAAACAGTGTCCGCCGAAAATTGTGTCCCCCCGGACATTTTTTCCGGAAAAGTGTGCAACTCTGAAAAAATGTGTCCCACCAGCCGGACACTGATTTCTGAAAAATTGCCAGCGGACACGTTTTTTGAATACTGTCCCCCGGGACACATTTTTTAATATTTGTCCCGCTTAACACATTTTTCTCAAAAGATCCTTCCGGAGCGGAACTGGAAAGCTATCAAAGTCAGGACTGAACAAGTTCCGCAGATGGCTATAAATAAATACCAATGGCAGCGATACAAAAACCAGGGCGGTTCTCTGAAAGAAGCAGGATCTACTTCGGAGCAAGGGCGATACATGATTAATATTAATAATGTTCATTATGAAGCTGTCTTGAGTGCAAAAGAGCTGTGAGAACTTTTGGGTATTTCACCAAAATTTGTATATTTGGTAAATTTCTTTAACACACTTTAACACAAAGGTATTTCACCAAAATTTGTATATTTGGTAAATTTCTTTAACACACTTTAACACATTCATTTTCTTCAGTCCATATATTATCTGAAGATACATAAGTACTACGAAGTACCAAAACCAATACTGCATTTTATTTTATTTAAATGTCTAGTATGTACATTGTACATTCTGATTACCTATTAAGGGCCTAAAGGGGCGCTCTCAGAGTAACTTTCAATAAATCAAATTGCTATAATTTTTCTTTTTTGATGATACGAAGTTTTTTTGCTCAAGTGCAGCCAAGACAAACACCAGACACGTCTTTATGCCAAGTTTGAAACTTTTGGGAGCATTTTAGCAAAATTTATGATAACATCAAAATTGAAATTTTGCAAAAATTGTCTAAATTTTGAAACGACGTAGCTCAGCGGTACCTTAACCAAATTTAACACTCAATACATTTAATTAAAGACAACTATGTTGCCGAGACACCAATTTTGTTGAATTTTAGTTAGTGGCGACAAATTTTTAGTTATTTTATTTTTTATCGAAAGTGATGTTTTAGAAATCCAGTCATATTGAGGCAATTAGTGTTTGTGACCGGCCGCGAAAGCCGCCGGCCGGCCGGCGGCCGGGCCGGCGAAGAGTTTCGGCCGGCCGGCCGGAACGGCAAAATTTTTGAATAAAACCAGTCCAGAGTGTCATTTCGGCATAAACTTAGCCTGCCGGATAGTTATGCCGGCCTAATTTTGTCAGTCCGTTGAATCTGGCTGGCTGGCCGGTGTCTTTAACCGGCCGGGCGGCCGGCCGGCTTTTCCCGGCCGGCCGGCCGGTCACAAACACTAGAGGCAATCATAAAAATTACAATTTAAGAAGTTCGGTGCCTCCATATACTTCTGTTCTAACCGTGTGCAAAAGTTGATGCCGATGCAAAAAAGCAAAGTTCCAGTTTGATCGATTATTGCAGCGACAGTAATCTTGAAATAATGAGCACCATAGCTGAATATTAGAAACCGCAAGTTTGCCTACACATACGTATTTTCCAAAAAATAGGGCTAATTTTTCTGTACGAAAATCCGTTGAGAAAAGTTTAAGAAGCCACAAAGTAGCTAACAAAAATTTAGTTTAAAAAATAGTGCATTTATGTCAATGTTGGTCAACGTATTTTGAAAAGTTTTTTAGAAAGGTTTGCCGACACAAACAACTTTGTGAAAAGTTGCAACTAGCAATTAGCTACTTAGAACTAAAGATAGACATAAGGAGTTATTTCACACACAGCAGAAAAAATAGACCAAAAAATGGCTGGACGTATTTGTCACAATAAGAATGAAAGGGTTAAAAAGTATCAAAAGTCATATAGAATTTTTTGGCATATCGATTTAAAGATTTTTTCACCTGAAAAATTAGTTGAAATTTCAAGTTGAACAAAATTTTACGTTATGTACATCAATTGAAAGCTAGTTTGCTTTTGAACAACTTTTCTTCTTGAGTTAACTAACGAAAACTTGACTGAAAAAATAGCCCAACGTCGGTTATTCAGAGCGCCACCTAAGGGGGCGCTCCGAGAATCTGGGGTTACGTCAGAACTTATTGAAAAAGTTAGTAAAAGTAAAACTTTACCATACAAAAACATAGAACTTATTGAAAAAGTTAGCAAAAATAAAACTTTACCATACAAAAATATACAGGTAGTATGGTGTAAAAGAACGCTTGTAGTAAAGTTTCAGATAACGTGATCACGTCACGTGACTCTGGATCTGGAAACAGCGAACGTGAACGAATTTTTGGCAAACGATAACTCTGCTGAAACTTTACGTATAGTCATCAAGGCCGATTCACACGGTGCATTTTTGCCGCTGCGATTTTGACGCAAAACGCAAGCCGCAGGGTGTCGCAAGCGAAACGCACCGTCTGAACAAATTTGCGGCCTTAGTGCGTCTCGCAGGTCAGTTCGCTTGCGTCTTTACTGTTTCAAAAAATGACAAATTGGTCCGCAAAATTTGTTTATGCCAACACGTCCGTAGCATCAAAACGCAATGAAATGGCAGGTCGAATAGCAGTCTGGCGTTTAAAACGCTGCGGCAAAATCAAAACGCAGGCATTCCGCACTAAAAACGCTGCGTCTGTTCAGACATTGCGTTTTGCGTGCGGCAAGCTCCGTTTTGCCGCAGCGACAAAAACGCTGCGGCAAAATCGCAGTAAAATCGCAGCGTGTGAATCGGCCTTTGGTTATATATCAATGTGTAGTTTTTGCGGTTGTATAGTTGAACTTTATTTTGGTTTTTAACAATTTTTTTTTATTTTACTGGGTTTTGAAAAAAAATGCAATTATGTGTTTTTGAACTCTTTGAACTCTGAGCAGTAAAAATCATATAAAAAATTAATATTTATATATAGTATAGTATATTTGAAAAATAAAAAAATGGTTCAACTGCGCAGAGCTAAAGGCTATTATCGTGCAAAATTTTAGAGAAAAACATACCAGAAATTTGTAATCGAATGTCGAAAAATTGGTTTTGTATTCACACTGCCTCTATTTGAGTCTGATGCTTCGACAAATTACTTTTTTGCATTTTTTGCACAAAACGCATTAAGCTTGTTTTAAGTTTAACTTATGACCAATATAAGCTGTGTATAATTGGTTTGCAGGACGTCGAAAATCGTTGATGCACTGGCTTACTTGTTGAATTTAAAAGCCGATTCACATTTTACTCTCCTCACAGCAAGGCTCCACCCTTGTGAGTGTGCGTGTGTGTTTTCAAAATCACTCAAATAAAGCCTAAGCCTAAATACAAACTTTAACCGGTGTTTGAGTGATTTTGAAAACACACGCACACTCACACGTGTGGAGCCTTGCTGTAAGGAGAGTAAAATCCGATTCACACGGTGCGTTTTTGCCGCTGCGATTTTGACGCAAAACGCAAGCCGCAGGGCGTCGCAAGTGAAACGCACTGTTTGAACAGAACAAACTTTGCGGCCTCAGTTGCACATGTGCCCGCATGCCGTTTGGAGTTAAATACAGTTGGGGGGGGGGGGGTAAATAGTGGACCTATTTTTTGAGTAGAACACCTTTGGGGGAAGCATTTTTGCTTCAAGAAAACCTATTTCATTTTTTGGATTTTCTGAGATACGATCCCCCGAAATCTGAACCCACAGTTTTGCAATTTTTTTTCGAAACTCTTATTTTCTCGTTCCAAACGTGCTTAAGGTGGTAGTGTCGCCAAAGCAGTTTTGCTCATAGGCTGCAAAATGAGAACTTTTTGCTTTGAAATTGTACGTTCACTGAGAAACTAGTGAAATGCCATATGGTGTCAAGTAAATACTGCCAGACACTGGACTACCAATATCTACCAATATTTTTAACCAATCACCATTTGTGAGCCAGACATCACACAATAGAGACATAAAAGTTCAAAAAATCAAGCCAGATATTAGATTGGCCAGCTTGTGAAGTACATGTAATGTTTTGACGCACATTTTTTTGCCACAAATAAGAAAAATGAAAAATGAAGGTTCGTTTTTCTTTTGATTTCAAAATAAGTGTCTAAATTTTTTACAATTTATCATTATTGCAGTGAGTACTTTACAGGTTACGCACAGTTTCACAGTTCAAACAGGCATTACTCCACAACCACTTAGGCAATTTGCACTAAATTTTGTGTGCATAAACTAAAGCTTATGTGCTTTTACTTTATGTAAAAAATCTAAACAAAAAGTTTTTTAATTGTGACGAAATTATCGAATGTGAATAAGATTTCAAAACGCCATTTTTCCGACTTTGCGACCTCACTGCTAACTGTATGCTCCTTCAATTTTTCTGAAACTTGGCAAAAATATTTGCCTTGAAACATATTTTTAGAATATATAAAGAACAATGACCTATCTTTTACTGAAAAAGTTTTATAGTCGCGCAAAATCGACTGCTTTCGCGACACTACCCCCTTAAATAGAGTCCAAATAATGTTTACAATTATTTAAAACCAATACAAAGGCTCTTTGACCCCACTGCGTCAGAAAAAATGGGCCAAATTCACGAGAAACGCCCAATTTTCGACCAAATTCAAAATTTGCCCTAATTTAGGCTTGGGCTTAGGCTTAGGGCTTAGGCTTAGGCTTAGTATCAGGCATGGGCTTAGGCCCGTATTCACATACTAAGTGTAACGCTTAAACTTAGTGTTTACACTTAGTGTTAGCGCTTATAAGCGCTAAGTGTTATTCACAAACTCGAACTTCTACCATGCTAAACATACTTAAGCGCTTAGCGCTTAGCAAACGCTTAGCGTTTGTTTGTGAATAACACTTAGGCCCGTATTCACATACTAACACTAACGCTTAAAGTTAGTGTTTACACTAAGTGTTAGCGCTTATAAGCGCTAAGTGTTATTCACATACTTAGTGTTTATTTAAACGCTTAGCAAACACTAACGCTTAACTTAGCGTATCAATTTTGTATTCACATACTTAAAATTTAGTGTTTGGCTTAGAATTAAGCGCTTAAGTTTAGGGACCTCGGGAGCTCCCTAAGCGCTAAGCGCTTAGTTAGGGGATGGTGTGTAGAAGGGATAGGGAGAGTGGGGGAGGTTTTTGGCCGCCATGGGAGGAAAGGGCATGCAATTTAGGATATATTAGTGACATTTTCCGACCAATTCGATCCATTTTGCTCGTTTAATCGCCAAAAATAAAAAATGCACTTTGTTGTCCAAATTCGTTTTTTTACATTTTTGAGTAGAGCATCTTAATCGAAGTAATTTTTCTTCAAGAACTTCTATTTGAAAATTTATATTTTTCACGATATGCCCCCTGAAACATGTAGAGCTGATTTTGCATTTTTCAGGAATCCACTTGCTGAAAACATTTTTTACAAATGTATAGTTCGAGAAAAATATATATTATTAATAAGAAATAGTAATTTAAATAACTCTACAATCGGATTTATAAATACCAAATGGATATGCCGATAAATAACGAATTCCGGATCCACATCAAACAGGGAGCGCACTCCAAGCCAAAGCCAAAACTAAGCACAAAAGTTGCTAAACGCTAAGTTTAGTATAACACTAATTTTTAAGCGTTTATTATGTGAATAACAGTTTAGTACAAATTAAGCGCTAACACTTAGCAAACGCTTAGCGTTAGTATGTGAATAACTCTTAGTATGTGATTTCGGGCCTTAGTATGTGAATACGGGCCTTAGGCTTAGGTTCAGGCTTAGGCTTAGGCTCAGGCTTAGGTACTAAAAAAATTTCAGGAAAAATCATGCCAGCTTAGCCTAGAGAATCCTGCGAGCTAAGCCTAGACGATGGCCCGTATTCACATACTAAGAGTTATTCACATACTAACGCTAAGCGTTTGCTAAGTGTTAGCGCTTAATTTGTACTAAACTGTTATTCACAAAATAAACGCTTAAAAATTAGTGTTATACTAAGCTTAGCGTTTAGCAACTTTTGTGCTTAGTTTTGGCTTTGGCTTGAAGTGCGCTCCCTGCTTGATGTGGATCCGGAATTCGTTATTTATCCGCATTTCCATTTGGTATTTATAAATCAGATTATAGATTTATTTAAATTACTATTTCTTATTAATAATATATATTTTTCTCGAACTATACATTTGTAAAAAATGTTTTCAGCAGGTGGATTCCTGAAAAATGCAAAATCAGCTCTGCATGTTTCAGGGGGCATATCATGAAAAATATAAATTTTCAAATAGAAGTTCTTGAAGAAAAATTACTTCGATTAAGATGCTCCACTCAAAAATGTAAAAAAACGAATTTGGACAACAAAGTGCATTTTTTATTTTTGGCGATTAAACGAGCAAAATGGATCGAATTGGTCGGAAAATGTTACTAATATATCCTAAATTGCATGCCCTTCCTTCCCATGGCGGCCAAGAACCTCCCCCACTCTCCCCACCCCTACCCCACACCATCCACTAACTAAGCGCTTAGCGCTTAGGGAGCTCCCGAGGTCCCTAAACTTAAGCGCTTAATTCTAAGCCAAACACTAAATTTTAAGTATGTGAATACAAAATTGAAACGCTAAGTTAAGCGTTAGTGTTTGCTAAGCGCTTAAATAAACACTAAGTATGTGAATCACACTTAGCGCTTATAAGCGCTAACACTAAGTGTAAACACTAAGTTTAAGCGTTACACTTAGTATGTGAATACGGGCCGATACCTTAAATTTCGCCTTTTTGTTCTGGGGGCTGTCGCCCCCAGACCCCTCCCCCCCCGCTTCAGTCTGACCTCCTTTGGTTTTTATGGTCCGGCCGGAAACACAGGAAAAAAACTGGTTTTGTAATTTTTTTGTAACTTTTTTGTAATTTTTTTGTAACTTTTTTGTAATTTTTTTGTCATTTTTTTGTAATTTTTAAAAAATTTATTTTTTTGCTTCAAATTTGGCAAAAAGACATTCCAAGACATAAAAAAGGCATCCTGACTTTTAAATAGCTGTATTTTTAATTTTTTTCGATTTTTTGAAATATTTGTTTTTCAACGTTTTGTAATTTTTTTGTAACTTTTTTGTAATTTTTTTGTCATTTTTTTGTAATATTTTTGTAACTTTTTTGTAATTTTTTTGTAATTTTTTTGGAATTTTCAGAAATTTCATTTTTTGCTTCAAATTTTGCAAAAATACATTTAAAGACATAAAAAAGCATCCTGACTTTGAAATACAATGTAGCTGTATTTTTAATTTTTTTCTGTTTTTTCGAAATATATGGCATTTTTGTAATTTTTTTGTAACTTTTTTGTAACTGTAACTGTTTTGTAATCTCATTGTTTTGCTTAAAATTTGGGATCAAGTGCAGTTGGGGGGGGGGGGGAATTGTGGACCTATTTTTTGGAGTAGAGCACCTTGAGGGAAGCATTTTTTGTAATAGAACCCCTATCCACAAATTTGGATTTTCTGAGCTATGACCCCTTGAAAATTGGATTTTCAGTGTTTTTGGAAGTGAACGTAGGCCAAAGTTCGAAGCCAAAAATGGCTATAATCTTTGTTTTTGGATAGTTTTGAGTGCGTTATGATGTTTTAAGGCATCGTCTAGGCTTAGTTGGCAGGATTCTCTAGGCTACGCTGGCAGGTTTTTTTCTGAAAATTTAGATTTTTTATTGCCTAAGCCTGAGCCTAAGCTTAAGCCTGAACCTAAGCCTAAGCCTGATACTAAGCCTAAGCCTAAGCCCCATACTAAGCCTAAGCCCTAAGCCTAAGCCCAAGCCTAAATTAAGGCCAAGTTTGAATTTGGTCAAAAATTGGACGTTTCTGGCGAATTTGGCCAATTTTTCGGCGGGAACCCGGTCAAAGAGCCTTTGTTTTGATTCTAATAAATTGTAACCAATAATCTGACACCATTTAGACACGATTAGAATGGAAAAAACAAGAGCTTCGGAAAAAAAATGCGAAAACGTCCCTCACTGAGGGTTCAGATTTCGGGGGGTTGTATCTCAGAAAATCCAAAAAATGAAATAGGGGTTCTTGAAGCAAAAATGCTTCCCCCAAGGTGCTCTACTCGAAAAAATAGGTCCACTATTTCCCCCCCCCCCCCAACTGCATTTAACCCAAAATTTGGCAAAAAGACATATAGGCATAGAAATGGTGTCTTAACTTTTTACTATTTTTGAAACATTTTCTTTTCAGCGTTCTGTATTTTGTCGTCATTTTTACAAAGTTGCAGATTTTAGAGGATATCCCGGGGTCAAAAAACATAGAAGTGTTCGGCTTCTGGGGGCTGACGCCCCCAGACCCCCGCAACTGTGTGTTTTCATGAAAGATACAGATTTTAGAGGATATCCCGGGGTCAAAAATAGAAAAGATGTCTAGCTTCTGGGGGCTGCCGCCCCCAGACCCTCACAACTGTGTGTTTTGATAAAACTTGCAGATTTAATAGGATATTCCGGGGTCAAAAAACGTAGAAGTGTCTGGCAGCAGTAAATTTGTATTGTATTGTAGTTCTAATGGCCGATTGGGGGGGGGTCGCGCCCCCCCCCCGAAAAAAATTCCTGGATCCTCCACTGAATCATACATATATATATATATATATATATATATATATATATATATATATATATATATATATATATATATATATATATATATACATATATATATATATATATATATATATATATACACATACAGCCTATATATATATATATAAGAGCCCATATATATATATACACTACACTAATATACACACACACACACACACACACACACACACACACACACACACATACATACCCTATACGAGTGGTTACGGGTTTCGATTTTCAATCGGAAGGTTGGAGGATCGAATCCCAGCCACTTGGTCATGCGTAGTCTCCTTGAGCAAGAGATTAGGGCCACATTGCTCCTGCCAACCCAGCAGTCCATCCTGATCTGGTCGGTAAATGGGTACCACAATAACGTGGGAAGGTAACAGGGGTCCGTGTAGGGCGTTATGCCATGAGGGGCCGGCCCCCCCTTCCACGGATGTAGTCACTCTTGAAGTGGCACCCCTGACGCTCCAGGGCTTTGTAACGGAGATGAGTACCGCACCTGAGGGCGGACACGCCAAAGGATAGTTATCCGCGGGTTACCTTTACCTTTTTTTTTAACTTTCCTATTCTATATACCCACATAATAATATGTATATATGCTCTTTGCTTGTAGTTATCCTTTTGTGTATAGTGCGGTGCAGACTGCTCTCTAACAAACGTTGTATCGCTTACAATCTTTATAAGCATTTGCACAGGTGACAGTTGCGTTATTTTTTTGCTCATACATTGACAGTTAACGTCTTTGCATCAACACATGGGCTCCGCTCAGCTAAATGTCGCTTGCGCCAAGGCTATATTAGTTGGCTTGCGGGGAGTACCCTAGTCGTTGGACGGGCTCCAGTAAGCATGACACAGATACCCGCCTGTAATATGGCTAGAAAATAACCCGTCTGTAACTGTAACGCCAGTATTCTGAGCCTTCCGCTCCCCAAGCGTATATGTATATATTTTTTAGCAATCTGGATTTTATTTTTATATGAATTAAAATTGGTCAATTTGTAGATATTATATTGATCGTAAATTTTCAAAATCGTCGACTGGGAATAACTTACAAACAAGTTACAAAAAAATTACAAAAAAGTTACAAAAAAGTCACAAAAAAATTACAAAAAAGTTACAAAAAAATTACAAAAAAGTTACAAAAACATTTTTATATTTTTTATCAAAAACTGGTTTTTTATACAGAATTCGGTCAGTTTGTCGATATACTGATCGTTAAAATTCAAAATCGTAAACTGGGAAAAAACTTACAAAAAAATTACAAAAAAGTTACAAAAAAATTACAAAAAAGTTACAAAAAAATTACAAAAAAGTTACAAAAAATTTTGTATATGTTTTCAACTGCAAATTACAAAAAAGTTACAAAAAAATTACAAACTTGCACTCGGATTCCAAAAAAATTACATAAAAATTACAAAAAAGTTATATACAAAATTCTTACAAAACATGACAAAAAAGTTACAAAAAAATTACAAACTTGCACAGTGAAATTACAAAAATGTGACATAAAAATTACAAATTTATTACATATTGGTTTGTAATAAATTTGTAATTTTTTTGTAATATTTTTGTAATCAGATTTTTTCCTGTGAAAAATTTTCTGATACGCCTCCAATTGACTAAATTTGGCCTAAAAATCAAAAATTTTCTCAATTTTTTTTTCTGGGGGCTGCCGCCCCCAGACCCCCGCAACCTTGTAGTTTAGTAAGTCTTGCGTTTGTAAGGCGTCTTGAGTGTTAAAATTGCTAAAAAGTGCATTTTAACCTATTACAAAAAATCGAAAAGTCATCCCCCCCCAAATTTTTGCCTGGGTACGCCACTGCCCGCATATATATGCACTTGTTTCTCGACAAGTGTTGCGTAAATTTACATTTTCAATGCAAATTGTATTTCAAAATTCTAAAAAAGATCCGGCTACCGCCCCCAGGACCCCGCGATCGGGAACAACTCGGTAACTTCCAGCATTTCAGATTCAGCACGCTAAAATAATGGCCTCAATATAAATTTTTTACATGAGATTGATCGCTCGCTACCCCCCCCCCTCCCGGTCGTCACCCGAGGTAGGGCCCCCCCTTTGAAATTTTCTGGATCCGCGCCTGCCTTAAAACATCGTAACTCACTCAAAACTATCCAAAAACAAAGATTATAGCCATTTTTGGCTTTGAACTTTGGCCTACGTTCACTTCCAAAAGCACTGAAAATGCAATTTTCAAGGGGTCATAGCTCAGAAAATCCAAATTTATAGATAGGAGGTTCTATTACAAAAAATGCTTTCCTCAAGATGCTCTACTTCAAAAAATAGGTCCACTATTTCCCCCCTAACTGCACTTGATCCGTTTTTTTCCCGCATTAGGGTTTTTTTCCCGCATTAGGGTTTTTTACCCAGGGCCCCGTTGCACAAAAATTTATCAGTTATATATCAGTTATCAACTATCAGTTATCAGTATAGCGTTGCACTACATTTATCAGTTATCAAGTATCAGTTATCAGTATCAGTGTTGCACAAGAACACTGATAACTGATAACTTATCAGTAAACCGTAAAAAACGTAGAAATTAGCGTTAATTCGACTGTTTTTCTAAAATTTTCTTCACAATTATATTCACTTTTCTTATGAGCATCGATTTAGAAGCATATATTTTCACATTTGAATCAATTTTTGTATCACTTATACAAAGACAATGCTGTGTGGCTGGCACACTGTATGAAAAACAGTGGAAGACGGAATCAGTTTTCATCCCTAATAAGGTACCAAAGTATGAAACATATGCAAAAAGCGGCAAAATTTCAAGAAAATTCATTAAAACATCGTTTACATACATCAAAAGTAACTGTAGTTGCTTGAAATTGCTAATAAATAAATTTTATCAGTGAACGAACACTGATAAAAAATTGACTAAAATTATCAGTTATCAGTTATCAGTGTTTTGCTTTGTGCAACGAACACTGATAATTCACTGATAAATGGGGGAAATTTTACTGATAACTGATAACCGATAAGTGATAATTATCAGTAAATTTTGTGCAACACTGATAATTGATAACTGATAACTAATAACTGATAGCTTAATAATTATCAGTTATCAGTAAACGCCGTGCAACGAAGTTCGTTACTGATAATTTGCTGATAGCTGATAATTTATCAGTTATCAGTGTTTGGTGGGAATGGGGCTCAGGTTTCGAGGCTTATTACTTAGAAAGGTTAGTAGTTAAAATCCATTTTATTAGTGCAACAGAAGAATGGCCGTGATAACAGCCGCTAGCATTATACTTATGTATCCGATTTATGTGGATCACAGGCACGACCCGAAAAGTTGAAAATAGGGTTTTTTCCCGCACTACTATAGATTCTCCGCTGGTAACCAGAGTCACCT
>JASANF010013017.1:0-32104 GCA_030248245.1 Trissonchulus sp. WLG1_4 | reverse complement strand
TGCGGTGTGCCGCAACAGGAAAAAGTAAAAAAGCAAAAGTAAGCGTGAACTTAATATACCTATTCATTATTCAACATAAACAACGCATAACAAACACAACTAACTTCAAAATCGCACAGCGTGACGCGTGGAAAGGTTCCTGATTCTTGCCACGTTCTTCCCACAATCATATCTCGCAAAATTTCGTATCCCCAGAACCATGACTTGAAATCCATCAAATAGTATAGCAGAATGAACTGTAGTGCGACGTTTCCGACGTATAGCAGTTTCACAAACAAGTAGTAAATTGCAATTTGGCCTCGTTTGAAAGCTCTAGCCAATCGGTTGGATGACAGGGCCTCTTCCTGGTGGAGACAGGTTTTCAGGAATCGAGCCACCACTTCCGTGTTTTCCTCCCTGGCCTCAGGGTCTACGTTTTGCAGGTCGCAGGCCGTCTGCAGAATGGTGCCAACGAAAACGCCTAAAATGACAAACTACTAAGATTGATTCATTTTTATACTTATAGCCGTATGTCCGTTCAGCCGGTAAAATTATGGCATAATTACGCCACATATTATTTGTCCTACAAATGCAAAAATAACTCAGACACACTGCAAAAATGAATCGGCCTTCGGCAGAATTAAACAAAAAGTACTTGTGAAAGTTAGACGGTTGAGTTGGTTGTCACATTCGTAAGGGAGGATGATTTTTTAGGGGGGATGATCCGTGACCGTTGCACAGCCTAAATTTTAGTTAGCTCCGGGGTATTTCATCCGCCCGGATGATTTTCTAGGGGGGATGACTTACCCCGTGACAGCGGCTACATAAATTATAAATATGCCTAAACCCTTTTCCAATAGCTATCGAATGACACTTTCCCGCTACCGTGTCTTGAGCTGAGTGCGCGCCAGATAACCACGGGGATAAAGAACATAATCGCGGACATGGAGAGGATGAAGGGGGTCCACTGGTAGTAGGGGATCAGGCGCTCGGTCCGCTCAGTGATGTTATGCGGGATTGGCACGCGGCTGGCTGCTGACTGAAAAAAATGAATGAATGATTGAATGAATACTGGATAGCGTGTGTTGCATCTGTTTGTTTGGCTTAATGTTTAAACAGATTATTACGGTAAATAAGCCTTGAGGTGCTGACCCCCTCCATGGATGTGGTCACTCCTACAGTGACATCTCTGACGCTTCAGGGGTTTGTAACGGAGATGAGCACCACACTCGAGGGCGGAGACGTCAAAGGAGCCTTTAAGATACCTGTTTATGTACCTGTCATGGTAATAATTGACAAAAATTGCCAAAACAGACTTTATCTGCTAAAGCCTGGAACAAAAATGGCAACCATGAAATGGGAGTGGGAGACAGACTTCCTAAAGTAGCATGTACTCATGTAGTCTTGGTCTTTTTTTTGGTGCCACTGATCCCACCATAGATCTAGCCTTGTTCTCTTCTTATCCGAAAAGCAACAGTTAATTCTACATGCATGGAGTATGAGCTTACTTCTTTCCCAGTGCCATGGGGTCCCTTGTACATTTGTAGAAAATAAGTATTCTGTACATAGCAATACTGTAGTGCATATTCTTCCCACCAATCCACAAAATAAGCCGGGAACCAGCACGCGATTGGGGTCCCACAGAGATCATAGGAGAACACGAATAAAGCAAACAGAGTCACCAAAATCGACGTGTAGCAGTAGTTCAGACGATCCACGAAATCACCGTCGGGTCGAGGGCTCAAGGTCGAAAGGAGGGTCTCGAGTGCCGCACCGAAATCCATTCTAGCCAAAAAATACGCTTGTCAGTGTTCGAAGAAAATAAACACTAGGTTATGCTAACTCGCAAAAAAGTCTAAAGTAATTGTAATCAAATGTAAGAGCACATTTTGTTCTATAAAAATTTATGTTCTTGTAGCCTTAACGGAGGTAAAAAAGGTACGGGTTTCCACAAATGCATCTGCAATTTTGCGTTTGACTCTTCTTGTTCATCGAGATATTACTACTATTGAATTCTTTTGAACGTGCTAATTTTAGCAAACGTAGTGTACGAACAACGTGTGATATATATTCGAAGTGGGCATAGATTTTGATTACTTCGGTATATATGTGTTTTGGCTTAACAAGCAGTTTTAGCTAGCTTATGAAAAAATATAGTTAGCCACCAAAATAGGTTTTTTCGGAATTACATATTTTAGAATAGCTATAATAATATAATAATAATGTATTAACAACAATAATAATATAATATAATAATAATGTATTAACTAACACAAAATGTAAATTTATACTTTTTGAGCCAGTCTACTGATTATGACAAACATTATTGACGTTCAATGTCATATGCTGTCATACTGATTAGTATAAAGCATTTCAATCAGGCAAAATAGAATGTTTTTAAACTGTTATCAAAATCGTTGCAATTAGAACAGGTTTTACAATTATGACTATACCTAAATACACTATAAACTAAAACAAATCAATGCAATGTGCAAAATAAATAAACAAATGAAATCGATAATCAACAAAATCAAGGCTGCTGATCTATTGAGATTACAAACAGCGTAAAAAACACGTTTTCTCAAAATAATCTTCAGCACTCGGCACCTACAAAAGTGAAACTTATTCAAAAATTCAACAGTATATACAGTATATGCCATATACAGTAACACGACATAAACTTTAAACTCATTGCATCTGCGTCTCTGGTCTCAAACCTGTCCAAAACTATAACATTTCATGTGTCACTGTGCAAACCATGTGCGACCAACATTTTGTTGTATAAAAACTGGTTTTCCTGTCTATGAGCGCGGAAGAGTGACTGTGGATGCAATGCGGTGCTCCGAAAGCCCTGGGGGATAGTTATGAAAATGTATGAAGAGTATTATTGTTTTCATGCGAACAGGTACATACAACGGTATGGTATTGTGAAGAACGAAGGAGAGATTCTTACACATACATACACAACATCTACCCCACGTAGCATAGACATCCATTTCTGATTTACAACTACTTAAATACGCGACATAGACTTCTTTGATATTACCGACGCCAAAATCTTACGCTGGTTTTACGGTACTAGACTCTAAGTGCGGATTACGGTACTAAAAATATTAATTAATTATTAATTTAATATTAAAAATAAAAAAGGCTTTGGCAGAGCATGAATGAAGCCTTTACATCTGCGATGCGCCTTCACTGGGACTGCAATGAATGCAAGTTTTAATTTAATTTATTTTACAGTTATACAGGTAGGCCCCCCCTTAAAGTCGGAACATTTTTATTGCGCATGTTTAACTGGGGCCACAAGCTACAGTAACCTTTTCAATGATCCACCTACCGTAATTTGACTGTCGGTTGATATTATGTATTGGCCTACTTCTATGTTGTCTATTTAATCTCTAATTTTGACAAGTCTATGCTACGTGGCGTCTACGTTGCGTATGTAAACCCAGCCTGCTTCACACTATGGGAAAACGCATGGGGTGGGGTGCGACATGAAGCGTCATGGTAGCACTGTGTAAGGCTCGATTCATACTTACAGCCGTACGTCCGTTATGCCGACAAAATGACGAAATAATGACGTCACAGGCGCTGGCTTTCCGCGCGTTCATGCCCCACCGTGTGAACATGTTTCCAAGGGGGAATCCCCGGGTGACACAACACGGTGCCACATCATGCCCCAAGGGCACCTAATGTAGTGTCCCAGCCCCACACGGGGCTTCCCCACGTTTTTCCACATCGCGTGGAACAGGCTTTACTGAAAGAAATACATCACATCAAAATGACCAGGTAGCCCGTTTCTATAAACTCACAGGAACACAAATTTGTGGGCCTGTGAGCCTGTGAATTCTGTTTCAATATCTCACAGACACAGCAGGTCACAGCTCACCAGGTAACAGGCACAGCTCAATTTATACAACGCGCATATAACACAGATGTTATTCAGCAGCGTAACTCTGTGCGTTTGCTGGCAAGCTGAGGATGCAGTGTGTCACCTAAGGATTTGTGACCTGTGCCTGTCCTGTGGCCCGTTACAGGTAGCATTTTGGGCTTATTGAAACCAATTGAAACGAGATTCACAAGCACCTGTCGCCTCAGGTCAACAAATTTGTGACTATGAGCCTCTGAGTTTATTGAAACGGGCTACTGAGTACTGGCCACTGGGGGACTGAAAAAAAGCATCTTCAGACCAACGCTCTAGCCGTTTTATTACTAGGTCAAAGCTGAACTGTCATTAATCCCTTGAAGTACCTACTCTAACAGGTCTATCTGATTTTACATTACTGTAGATAAATTATGAAGCCTATTTCACACGCTTCCCACTGATGGCGCCCCATACCTAGTACCTACACCACCCACTGACTTTCACAAGATCTAGCTGAGGTGCCTGGCAACTCACAAGGCGTCATGTGGCAATGTGTGGAGCAACCATGGCATAGTAAAAAGTCCTATTGTGTCCTCCACAAATTCCTCTGGGCGCCGTTGCATAGAAATGACCGTGACAGCGGCAAGCAGCTCATTATGCAAATGAGCACGCAATCTAGACAGCCATGCTGACTAGACCAGTCACTTTACAAGTTTGCTAAACCAGCGTACAGTCGCTTTTCAACGCGCTCCTGTATCTCCAGGATATCATAAGCCCGACGTGATTAAAGGGGTTAGGTATCATACATGTAACGGGGTCAAAATTTTGGGGGGGCCTCTCCGGCCAAATTTTGGGTACCCCCCCCCTCATACATGCATGTTAAGTATGTACTAATAGGCTTAATTTTGGCTTGGCTGTTTTACAATTTTGATTTGCTCATGTGATGCGCCTTGTAGGAAGGAAAGCCACGTTCATGGCGCACAAAAGAGTTTTCTCATACTACCAAACTCACAGGGCAATGTGAGAAATCGTTACTACCACCTTCACTCAAATACCCACCACAAGAACTATGCTCTATTTAGGCGGTTGGCTAAGCTACTTTGCAGCGGTTGCCGGCTATTTTTAGGCTGTGCTGAACAGCACCACTAACGCAAAAAGTATGTGATGTTTGCAGAGCCCTCACACACCGCAAATATAAGCAGAAACACGCTAACCAAAAATAGGAATTTATTACCAATCAGAATGTACAAATTATAGCTGCAAGAAGTTTATGAGAAGTAAAATTTTAACAAAAAACTAACATTTAACAATACCTAAACAAAACCTACAACATATACAATCAATCTATTGTATCCTATTAATATTTAATACTAAAAATCTTGTAGACAATAAACATTCTTGTGTCGAATTAAACGATTTAAATTTAGTCCAAAAGCATCAGAGGGACTGGCATTAAAAATTGAACTCTTATACCCACAAAATTTAGTAGTTACATACTTACATTGATGAAAAGGGGAATTTAAAACTTTAACTGTTATGACTTATGATGCTAATTGGCATTAAATTAACTCAAGCTGAAAATTATCAGTTACTAGCGTTCATACTTTTGAAATTTAAATTCAGTTTTATTCCAAGTTTTAATTTGGTGTTATCTTGACTGAAATATTTTCACTATTCTAAAGCAAAAGTTAAGCTACTGCGCAATTAACATACTTTTAGAAACAATATATACTTAAAACAAGTTTAAGCCTTCTCTGAGTACCCTAGTACTAAATACGTACAGATATGCAGCTATACAGTGGGTTATTATATTATTTAAACAACAAAAAAACTGATCGGGTTACTGTACAATGGCACTGCTATTTTACTGGCACGGTATTTTATTTCAGGAGAGGGACTTCTGCAGAATCTTGCCAACAGAAGTCGCAGCGTGATTCGTGAAATTGAAATTTTTAAGTCACCCTCTGCGTCACTTTTAATCGCCCCCTCTTTAAAAAAAGGGATTCCCCAAACTTTTTGAACCAAAAAAATGCCAACAATCCATGCGATTTAATATGTTATACAAACGAAACTGTGTTCGGATACTACTCAGACTAGAATTTACATAGAACCATCATAAAAACGGCAAAAACACCCAGGCACCGAAAACTACGGGCTTGTAAAAAACACTGAAGCATGGTAGATTTAATAAAAAAATATAAAAAAAGATGCATAGTTATTTTTTTCTATCACTTTTCAATACTTCAACTTCAGCACTTCACCAACGAGTTAAATAAGCGCCTATCAATAAGTAATAATAATAAATAGAAAGGGTTTATCTTTTATTTTACCCATAGGAGACAACGGTAGTACTAGTACATAAGGTACATACCCTTGCTAATGCTGGATGCTTATCAATCAAAAGTTTATTTTTTCCAATTTGAATAATACAATAACTTAACAATCAATTTATTAGCCAAATTCATCCATGCTTACATTTGACTAGCCACGTGTTGACAAAACCCAACATCGCAAAAAATGAACCTGGCGACTCAGACCTACTTGTAAGAGTTGTAGGAAAAGTTCTCTGGATATATTCTAGAGACCCACCCCGACCCAACAAACAGGACTGAGATATACATGTAACCTGAACCTAAGTATACCTAAATATTAATTATACCTGAAGTAGTGAAGTATGTAAGAAAGTAAAAAATGGAGCTTAGTTTCTGAAACCTAAATTTCCCTAGTTGTTACACATATTATTTTACACAGACTACAGAGATATAGGCCGCACTATAGCGCAGCCATATAGTCGAACCAACTCGATTACAATCCAAAACAAACATCCAAAGAGACCAGTTAAAACATAAGAATATTATTACAGCAAACATTATTAATGAAAACAATATTATAAAAACCCAAACAAACTGCTGGCATATTGCATAGGCTTCACTTTAGGGTGTTCCTAAAAAACAATAAAATTGAGTGACTTTATCATGCTACTTCATACATGAAAATAGCTGGTTCAGATACACTTCAGTGTTACTAGCAAATCAAAATTTTATGTAGCTTCTCTCAAACACGTATTAAAGAAAGATGAAACCAAGAGTACATAATAGGAAGAGTATGACACTCTTCCTATTATGCCTACGGGCGTGCGTCCAATGCGCAGCGCGAAATAGCCCGTTTATGTACGGTTTTGAGGGGGGGGGGGGTACTCAACTGAGGGGGGGTACCCCCCTCAACTCAGTACCCCGTCTTCAGTTGAGGGGGGCACCCCCCCTCATTTCAAGACACTGACAAGGACTTTTGTTGATGTGCTGAACTGAGGGGGGGGGGGGGTACCCCCCCCCCTAAACGGAAGACGGGGGACTGTACTGAGGGGGGGGGGGTCGCGGCGCAAAGACTTTGTCAGTGTCTTGAAATGAGGGGGGGGGGTACCCCCCCCACAACTGAAGACGGGGTGCGGAGTTGTGGGGGGGGGGGTACCCCCCCGCAGTTGAGCACGGGGTATCGAACTGAGTAGGGGGTACCCCCCCAAACGTTGAGTACGGGGTCTTCAGTTGAGGGGGGGTACCCCCCCCTCAAAACCGTACATAAAAGGCCTATTTCGCGCTGCGCATTGGACGCGCGCTGCTAGGCATAATAGGAAGAGTGTCATACTCTTCCTATTATGTACTCTTGATGAAACTTAATTGTTACTACTCAACAAGGGCGTACCCAGGGGGGGAATGGGGGGAATTCGCCCCCCCGAAATTTTTCCCCAGTGATTTTTTACACAAGGGTCCCCCTTTGGTTTGTATGGTCCGGCCGGAAAAATTTTTTGATACGTCTCCAATGGACTAAATTTGGCCTAAAAATCAAAAATTTTCCCAATTTTTTTTCTGGGGGCTGCCGCCCCCAGACCCCTGCGACTATGTGGTTTATTATTCCTCCTTACTGTCTTTTATCAAAGCCTATGCATGTATACACAACTACATTATGCTGCATGTGCATGTCTACACGAGTATATTATGCTACATTTACTTGTGGAATACACCGTCTGATATAACACTCCCGTCTTTTGTTTTAAATTTTGTAGGAAAAATTTCTGATACGTCTCCAGTTGACCAAATTCGGTCTAAAAATTGGAAAAATCGCCAATTTTTTCAGGAGGCTGCCGCCCCCAGACCCCTGCAACGTTGTGTCCTTTGATTTTAATGGTCTGGCCGGAAAAACTTTCTGATACGACTCCAATTGACAGAATTTGGCCAAGAAATCGAAAATTTTCCCTTTTTTTTCTGGGGGCTGCCGTCCCCAGACCCCTGCAGCCTTGTGGTTTAGTAATCTTGCGTTTGTAAGGCGTTTTACGAGTGTTAAAAAGTGCATTTTAACCCATTACAAAAAATCGAAAAGTCATTCCCCCCCCCCCCGAAATTTTTTTCTGGGTACGCCATTGCTACTCAACAAACAAAAATGCGCGCTTTCAAAAAATACTACAACATTTCTCATAAGTTGGCAAGTAAAATAACATACCACAGCTTCGTAAGAGGTATATTTAGGCGTAAGATCAGAGCCATTGAGAACGATAAATGCACCTTTGTTACCCATCGTATCACTAAAACAACACAAACAGAAAATAACTAAAATACTACCTGATGAGAGCCTAGGGTGACAAGAACACAACTTTGAGAAACACACGGTGTAATGTATTCAGCGTATAATTCTGAAGCAAATTTCTTCTTCTAATTCTTTACAAGGGGTATAATAACAGTGGAAAAAATAATAGGACTGAATGAAGCTTATCCGCTAAGTGCCCGCACCCGCACACAGCACAACTTTCTTTATAAGCTTATGACTAGTTCATTCGTGTCGTTAGGGAAATGTCCGTCATTATGCCAGCCAGTACAGCAACAACTGCTGTAGATGCAACAACTATGGAACCATGATTTTTTGGCGCATTTACAGACATCTACTAGTCTAGCTAAAAACATTTGCTCATAAATATGAGCATTTCTATCCAACTTATGCAATTTTTACCTAAATTTTGGCCAAAATTTTTAAAAAATCGCTAATTTTTACGACGCAACAAGGTATTTTGGCCACATTTTCTTTAAAAATCCTCAACTTTTTACAAATTTAATTTAAATTTAATAATAATTTTTATCTGACTACGTAGAAGGACAGTCAAAATGTCGGCACAGTAAAAGGACCCCCCTAAGATTAGACCCCCGTGTTCCAAAAACGAGATCTAGGACTAAAAAACACTGATGAAAATTACCAAAATTGAAAAGTAAAAGAATGCTTATATACCAGTAGTTTGGGGCTGAAAAGACAGTAATACACTTTCCATTGTGAGCAACGTCATAGCCATTGGGCATCACCTCGTGACTCCTGCAACACAAAAAACTGGGTCACTTTTGAAGCAATTTGCAAAAAACACGACAGCACACGTGATGTAGTTGGACAACCTCTGCTCAAAAAAAATCCGGCAGGCAGAGGTTCCGCCGAAGCCGCCAAGGCGAGTTCCGGCTTGAGCAAATTTTGTGGAGTCTAAAAAGGACTCCCTGCCTAAATTATTGGGTGCATTTTCGCAAAAAATTTGGAATTTCTAATAAAATTTAAGCAATTATAATCTAAAGCAGCAAAATTGCTAGTATTAAGTGAAAATTATTGCGTCCATTTGAACGGGGAGGGGTCAAAGGCTCAGGGGAGGGTGGTCCCACTTGAGGCTCCATTCATACGTACAGCCGTATGTCCGTTCATCCGGTGAATTACGCAAAAATCACGCCACAATCTGATCTTATACACTTTTAGTGGCGTGATCATTCGTAATTTTGCCGGCTATACGGACATACGGCTGTAAGTATAAATCGAGCCTTAGAGGGAGAGTTAACTCAAAATTTCTGTGCTGTTAGATGTCTGAACAACAAACAATACGCAATGACAGTGGGCCAGTTCTAAACTGCACAGCAAGTTGCAGCACTTGCCTGATGATATAATCCAGATTGTTTTCTTTCAGAAACTTTTCCGTGACATCGGGACCAAACTGGACCCCGACGCCTCGCTTGGAAGGACAGCGGCCTGGCTGGGGCATCGGATCGCTCCACAGCAAATCGCACATTATGCCTGAAATTTTTTCAAAAAAATAGTTTTTCTCAAAAAATATGTTAAAACCGTATCAATTTATGATTTACGACTTATTCATGATAATATTTTGTTGAATCCTTAGTTTCACAACTACAGTTTAATCTATGCTAGCTAGGTGAATAGAATAAGCAATATAAGTTTAATTCGCGATTAGCTTACTTGAGCTGATAGAAAAACTTATATTTGCTTACTCTCGTAGTTTTCCAGTTATTGTTTCCTCTAGGCATTACCTGATTCGGGAGGTTGCCTGTTCCTGTCAACTTTTCTGATATCATCTAGTTTCACACCATCTTCGGCAAACAGGCCACCGTGCATAACCTGAAACATGAATACAACTCGTATTCGATAATCAAATGAAATTAATGTATCAAGCTAATTTCAGTCATAAATGGGAAAGAATTTGGACACAGAAAACCCTGCCAGCCTTTATTTTTCCTGCGTAACTACAAAAACACCTCAATACGCTACAATGCGCAAAATCAAGTAAAAACAATCACAGAAACACAATATCTGTGCGTATATTAATGTAAATTAGGTGGAAAACGTTCACTAAAAAACGTACCAAAATCTTGTCATTAATTAAATGGCAAAGGGGAATGAGATTGAAGAGTTCAGTGAACAGGTCGGCCATTTGCTCCGAAAATTTGGCTTTCACCTCGCCCTCAAAGCCATACATCTGATTCATCACAGCACTTTCATGATTGCCTGAAAAAACATGATATTTCCAACAGAAATCATCCTTTAAAGAAAATCCTAAATTTTTGTGGCACTCACTCAGCCCTGCAGGGTCATAAGTTCAGTCAAGAACATTTAAATTAGTTTTAGCTTTAAAACAACAACCCAACAACAGCAGTCAAAACTGATGCAAAATATATACTAGGTTTACGAAACTGAATGAGTTTACCAACTTTACACGTTGACGTAAATTTTTTTAAGCCATTGTTAGCAGGCGATTACATACCTCTGGACAGGAACATATGATCAGGGTAAAGCAGTTTGAATCCAAGAAGGGTAAATATGGTTTCCACTGAGAAGGAGCCACGGTCAACGAAGTCACCATTAAATAGCTATAATGCAAAAACCGATAGAGTGAAATTTCAATAATACAATATCGAATAAATAAATCTGACCTAAATAAATCTGACGCAAATGATGCTCAATGCGCCAAAAATATGAGTAACAATATTTTTCACACTTTTGTCAGTAATGTCACCATGATTTAGGTCGGAGCAATGGCCTACTTATCTAATCGTAGCAACCTAAGTTAGGGTCGACTCATACTTTACGACCGCATATTATATCTGGCATATTATTAGACAAAATTTTATACAGGAACACGTTGAAACACACTTTGCAGTTTATCGAAAAACGATTTGCTTATAGGAACTTATTGAATCAGTGATAATGAATTCAACAAAAGGCGATAAAAATCAAACCACAGAGACATTCAGACAACTAAAAAGTCGCTAAAACGTTGTTTCGGAAAAAATTGGGCTATGGTGGGCGCCCCATCTAAAATAGAGGGGGGCGCGACCAAAATGGGGAGGGAGGAATCCGGACCAAATAAGGGGGGGGGGCGTCCGCCACTAAAAATAAGCCAATGTCCGATCAGCGATAAAATGCAGAAAAATCTATGGGACCAATATTTGAAGTATAAAAAAGATAAAGATAAATATAAGCTGTTAGTCTGCTTTTGTTATCCTCACCAAAACAACAACTGCAAGATGAAACCCGAAATGGTCCTAAGCAAGAATTAGTATGATCTATTTTAGTATTTTGAAAAAAAATCGTCTCGAAAAACTATTTTGCAGAACTGCAGACTCACATATGGGTTATCTTCTGATGGCAAGCCGTTTAACTGGAATATATTGAGCAAATCATAAAACTGACCATGCACGTCCCCGCAAACTGTAAACTTTTTACCCTGCAATCACAAAACATAAAAAGTCAATGTCGTTATTCAAGAAACGGATCCCATTTCTGTAAAGGACTCGACAAATGCAAGTTCAGACTTTCGGATAATCGGACTGGACCTAAATTAGAGACTTAATTTTAGTCCAAAGGCCAATCCTACTTTATAAATTAACGCCTGATTATCTAATTCATGATAATGTATATTCTATAACATACATTAACGTATTCAGTTAAGTCCAAAACACAAAAAATAGTCTTAACAAAACTTGCCTTATTAGTACTAGCAATATTAGCCTCGCCCAAGCCCAACTATATTTTCATTTCTTACCGGTGGTATATTTATTGAGACAAGTGAAGGGCAGGCCTGGAAATATTGTTTGACATCGAGCAAGATCTGAAAACATGAAAATAATATGCTTAACAAAATTGGACCAGAAGATACTGTTACTGAAAACGAAAAAAGTTAGTATCCAAATTATGTGTTGCTTAGCTTAAATTACTTTAACAGAAACTATAATTATATGTGTACATAGCCTATGCTTTCAAGGTGGTAGAAAAATTGAAAAAATAATGTATTGCGACAATATTGGTTTGAATAACGTTTTCACGGAAATTTTTAAACTTAAACAAGCAAAACCATCCTATTTTATCTAGTAAAGGAAAAGTGTGTTGGTTATTAATTTTCGAATATTCTTAGTTAAAGGTTGGCTACTGCGTTGACTTCAGCAACCCACTGGCACATTTTAACCTGAATATTTGAAAATAAAACTGAATAACTGAAATTTTTTATTTGTACATTCTAACAAAATCCCATGATATTGAAATACAAATTACTTTACTATACTTAATTTAATAATAAACGATCTAAAAACACAGAATAGCACGGCACCATCGACGCTTTTTTTAACAAATTCTAGTACTTCCTGACCTTATAGGCATATTTTCGATGAAGTTTGTCCTGTGCTTTAAAACACTGCAAGAGATCAATCATAAACTGTCGTGTGACTTTTCCATCTGTCAAAGAGGGTCCTTTATAGTCGTCTTCGATCGCTGTAAAAAATAAAAACTTCACTTCAAAAAAATAAATTCAATGCTCAGAAGCTGTAAGCAATTTCTGCGGCCCTAAAGACGAACTTTTAACTTTTAAACAAACTAAACCCATTACTGCATGTGAATAGATAGAGTAGAAAAGTACGAATTCGCTTAGAGTTTACTTTTTACCAGCTTTATTAATTTCTTAATGCAAATCCTCGGCAAATTTTGTCTTGTTTTAGACGGGGGGGAGCGACGTGTGCAAGGCGGGGTCGGCGGTCGTCGCATTGGGGGGGAAGAATTTTTTGGGGGGGCCCTTCGCCGCATTTGGGGACCTCACCCGATGATCGACCGAAGAATACCTCAAATTTTGTAAAATTTACCCAAAAAAGTGGCATATTTTCTAAATTTTGCCCGAATTATCGTGACCCTCCCCCGGTTCCTCGATTTTGGAGGGCCCCCAATCCGCCCCCTATGCATGCATGGTGCAAGGCGCCCAGTGGCTGAGTTGTGAGGGGTTCGAGCTAGTGCCACTGATGTCGTAAACCCCAGCACACCACACCTCTATGTTCAGCCTTAAGTATGAGCTGTGATTATGACTAAAAAAGCATTAAAGAGAGTCCCTTATTTCTCATACTAAGTTGAGCATTTTCCGTACTGACAAATTACTTTTCTGTAGTTTAAAGCTTAAACAAACAATAATAAACTATGCACAATATTGCGTGAATAAAAAAACCCACCTTCTAACTGACTCCCATCTAGGCTCAAACGTAATTTTTAAGCACAGGAGTGAACTTACTCATGGAATCTAAATCAATAAGATCTGATATAACTTTGTTTGAGTCCACCGCTATTGCTTTTTCGAATGCTTTGCGTTTCACAATTTTCGAACATTCCTGATACTTTGCTTTGGCATCAGGATCTGACGGTCGGGATTTGACTACCTGACAATATATGAAACACAAAAATATATACACGTAAGATTCAAAAAAAATCTAAAAAGTCTCAACGAATGTGTGACCGGGTATGTTTATGTGAATGATAAATGGTATGTGAATGATAAATGTTTTATCGAGTATTTTTCACTAAGTGTTCAAACTATTATATATATATATATATATATATATATATATATATATATATATATATATATATATATATATATATATATATATATATATATATATATATATATATATATATATATCAGGGTTTTTTTTTCAAAATAGGATTTCATCATTCTGGCGTCATTTTTAAACTCCTGTCGTCATTTTTATTTTTCGTTCGTCAAAATTAGATTATGGCTTTACAGTATATAACCGTTGCGCTGCAGCAATATTGCTAGCTAGCATAGCAATATTGCTGCACAGTAGCGTACGCGTACCGACAGAAAATTTTCGACCACAATTTAAAAAAACAGCATTTTTATGAAATTGAAGCGGTTTTTTACCTAAAGCAACCCCCAAAAATTCCAGCTTTTGCCTAAAAATGGAAAAATTTTTGCAAAAATTGAAAATATGTCCCAATTTTTAGCTTTTTGCTCATTTTTAAAGCAATCTGGGGCAAATTTTAAGAACTTTTTCAACTTTGAGGAGGGTATGCTTCCCCTGAAATCTCAAATCTCGGGGGGAACACCCCCAGACCCCCCCCTTGTACATCTGCGTGCCGAAGATTTCGGTAAAATTTAAAGTAAAAAAATTTCGGAGAGAGAATGACATTTTCGATTTTTTGTAATAATGCTTTTTTGCACTTTTTTGCAATTGCAAAAGTGCATTAATAAATGCACTTTTTTGCAGTCTAACATAAAAATTAACAGATAATAGTTCATATTGTCTGACCATTATACTAATTATGGCCGACCGAAAACATCAGAGCTAAAGTTTGAACTTAGAATGTCAAGAAGAGTAAGCCAAAGATAAAGGGGTCTAAGAGAGACAACCCTGAAAAACAAAATTGGAGATTTTTTCTCTTTTTTTAGGTCAAACTTGGTCAAGTGGAGACTAATAACTGAAATTTTTTCGAGCCGGTAAATTAAAAGCGAACACGTCAGAAGCACAACGTCACATCAGATTAGTGTACTAGACAGGTAAATGTACTCGTTTACACATGCAGAAACTTTGGTGAAAGCCAATAACAAGCCACTAAGTTGCAGGGGTCTGGGTAAGAAGAGTAAGCCAAAGATGAAGGGGTCTAAGAGAGACAACCCTGAAAAAAAATTGGAGATTTTTTCAATTTTTAGGCCGAATTTGGTCAAATTAGCGTCAATATTTGCTCAAAACGCTTCGTCAAAGCTTCGTCATTTTTATTTTCTGAACGTCATTTTTAAGTTTCATTTCTGCAAATGACGCCATTTTTGACTAAAAAAAAACCCTGATATATATATATATATATATATATATATATATATATATATATATATATATATATATATATATATATATATATATATATATATATATATATATATATAAAAGTATATAAAAAATATATATATATATATATATATATATATATATATATATATATACATATACATACATATATGACTCACTTTCTGAGAGAATCGACCAAATCAGGCCCAAAGTGGCCACATTTGCACTTTGGTCTTCGATTTTTTTTCAAATTGTTACACGTGCAGGATCATTTTGAGGGCAGTTATAAAAGCAAATCTGAGCTCTCTACGACTTCCCGTTGCCAAGATACCTGTGGAAATTTGCCAAAATCGACCAAAATTGCTCTTGCAAAGTGCGACGCTTTCATTGATTATATCATCACGTTGCCGCTAGATTGCCATTTGAATTTTTGCACACTAAGACTATACATAATGGACTTTGTAACTGTGCAATTAGTTTTGCTAAAGCTGCTGGGATTCTTAAATCGGACCTGCGTAAGTTTCAATTTTTCTCTCAAAACAGTTTACCAAACTTTCACTGTTCGGTCTATGGCGTCGACACCAAAATCGAAGCTCCCGAAAATTTTGCTTTAAAACACTTTAATATGTATGACGTGTTATATTACATTGGCGTCAAAAAGTTCAATATCGAGGGGGAAACTGGTGAAATTTTGCACCAAACATGGTCAGCTGGCACACTACCTGGATGCTACGTTGACTGAAACTCATTCTGGTCATTTAAACTACCATTAAATCAATTAAACAAATTGAAATTGTAGAACTGTCGTTGTTTCAGTATTATTAGTTCAGTATGAGCACATTGAGAAATGTTTTCCCCGAAAAAAGCTACATTTGAGGTTAATGCTTATGACGCCGATTCCCAAGTTAAGGGGGGGTCTACCCTGGTCAAAAATCAAAGTTCTCCAATTTTGCTTATTTTCACATATTTTACTCCCCCAAGGCACGTCTACCTCAGATAAGAACAATTAAGCTTGAAGATGCACTTTTGGTTCAGTGTGTTTGTCAGTGTATTTACATAGGCAAAAGTACGCCAAAAAGTCTAAAAGAGGCTTCACTACGTACCAGAGGCGAATTTGGGATCCATCTGGTAGGCGAGGACAGGAAACAATTCGAAAAAATTTGAGACGCGTTCAAAAAATTTTAGTAGATGTATAAGATACAAAAAGGGCCTTTTATACATATGCTCTTCAATCGGGAAACAAACTGTGTGAACCCTTCAACTTATCACTGAACTTTCGTACACTTGGAAAGAAAAATAAAAATAGTAAATGCTAGCGTATTTATACAATTATAGATTTCTTAGATGTGTACCTAATGCGTGATGTCTACATAAAGTAGCTGCTTTACCGCAAGATACATTGACTCAAGTTTATTTTCCTTGATAATAAAGAAAATAAACAAAAGTGAACCAAAATTACCGAAGCGAATTTATGTGTGAAAAACTTAAATACAGGTGTAATCGTAAATGTGACGATTTTTAAGTGAATCGTGAATCATCATGAATCCTCTCATTGGCAGCCAAAAGTTGAAAGACAATCCTCTCAATTTTCACAAAAAATGACCGATTCCGGAGGCTAAAACGGGTCTAGACCTGGCGTGGTAAAAATGTAAAGCTGTTGTAATCCCAAACGTTCATGTAATCTCTTTCGCCTAGGCTGTTCTCCTCGTTGACGTCCCTTTTTCTCACCTCTACGAGGCTGTAGTCCAGTTTCTCTAGACACTGTCGATAGTAGGGCAAATACAGCTCCATTTCTGAAGCGTTTCTTGTAACTCCTTAGATTTTAATGAGTCCACCCGCTCATCAATTCCACTTCATAGTTCATACCTGTATTGCTATGGCAGGAACTACTTTATATTGTTTTGTAAATTTACAGTAGTTAGTAAAGGGTATGATGTGCCATCGGTATGATTCAAGACAGCCAAAGACATGCGAATTGAACGCATACATAACAGCACAAAAATTTTGGGCATCCCTCCCCCCACTTGGTGGGATCATCTTCTTGACTCACTCCATTTTGAACCAGATTTCTCAAGCAGGGTTTTTTTGAAAATGGAAGTTGTGTCCAAGTTGTGTCCGGCGAAAAAAAAATTGTGTCCCGTAAGCGTCGAGTGTGTCTGGGTGTCAGTTCGGCCGTTCGAGTCAAGCAGGGTTTTTTTTCAAAAAAATTTGTGCGCATAATTATGCAAAACTTCAAATTTAGTGCGCAAAAATATATTTTTTGTGCAAACTAAATGCGTTTTCTTTGCCTATATAAAAGCAAATATGTGTTTTTATACCTATACAGATAAGTACGTAACGTATATACATATGCACAGTGCCCGTGGCGTAACCAGGAAAAGTTTCGGGGGATGGCTTTTTATTTTTTTGTATATAATGGGTTAAAACGCACTTTTTTGTAATTTTAACACAAAAATGTGGATTGAAAATGAAAGATCACGTAGCTAAAAAGTAGCAGGGGTCTGGGGGTGGCAGCCCCCACAATTTTTTTCGATTTTGCAGTAAAAACAGTGCATTCTGAGCTTACCATAGGCTCGGTAGGCACTGTGCATTATTGTGCAAAATTTTAATTTTTGTGTGCAAAATTTTAAAAAGTGTGCATTTGCACAGGATTTTGCGCAAAAAACCTTGGAGCCAAGTATTAGCTACAAAGAAAGTGTCCATGCATGATTTAAACTCTTTTTGCTATTCGCTGTTCTATATATATTTATGCAGAAAAGTACTAAGATGTGCAGTGGCGTTACCAAAAATTTGCAACATTTGGGTAACAGCAACGGTGGGTATATATACAGCCAATTTTTTTGCCGCACTTGTCAGTGAAACACAGAATTCTCTACAATGGTTGCTGGGGCTCGGGGCGGCAGCCCCCTGAAGCCAGAATGCAGACGCTTGCAGAAAAAAAGCAATTTTTGCAACACGTGCGGGAACGTTAGGGCAAATTTGAGCTCAGGAAGTCAGAAACCAAATTTAGATTATATCGGAAATTTTTTCCAAAAAAATGGAGACTGTCGTTTTTAGGCTAAATTTAGTCAATAGGAAACGTGTCGGAAATATTTTCTATCCGGGTAATTAAAACCAATGGGTTTGAAGATTCAAACATCACATTAGAGTGTTACAGCAGCATCATGTGCTCATGTATATAAACATGCATAGGCTTTGATGAAAAATAGTAGAAAGGAATACTAAGCCACAAAGATGCGCGGGTCTGGGGGCGGCAGCCTCCAGGAAAAAATTGTGAATTGTTGTATTTTTAAGCTAAATTTGGTCAATTGGAGACGTATCGGAATTTTTTTTCGGTAAACCAAGCCACATCATCACCATATTAAGTGAAAAAGGACTGTCAGGGGCTTCTCGAGATTGTGTCTAAGTTGTGTCCGGCAGAAAAAAATTGTGTCCCACAAGAAAAAATTGTGTCTGGACACACTTCTGGACACAAAAAAACCTTGTTCTCAAGACTGACGCAATGCTGCCGCAAAAGTACCGATTTTGACAGTTTTTAAAATGAGCAACATAGGGACTGTCTGAACTCTGAAGCAAAGTCGAGCTCCGGCAGTGTGCAGCTGACCATGTTTGGTGCAAAATTTCACCAGTTTCCCCCTCGATATAGGACTTTTTGACACTGATGTAATATAATACATACATATGAAAGTGTTTTAAAGCAAAATTTTTGGGGGCTTCGATTTTGGTCTCGACGCCATAGACCGAACAGTGAAAATTTGGTAAACTGTTTTGAGAGAAAAATTGAAACTTACGCGGGTCTGATTTAAGAATCCCAGCAGCTTTAGCAAAACTAGTTGCACCGTTACAAAGACTATTATATGCAATATTAGTGTGCAAAAAATCAAATGTCGATCTAGCGGCAACGTTATGATATAATCAGCGAAAGCGTCGCACTTTGCAAGAGCAATTCTGGGCCCGATTTATCGAAACATCAAATGTTCGTCGTTGAAAATGTTCGTCGTTGAAAAAGCAAATGTTCGTCGTTGAAAAACAAATGTTCGTCGTTGAAAAACAAATGTTCGTCGTTGAAAGTTCGTCGTTGAAATTGTTCGTCGTTGAAAAATTTTTCAACGACGAGCTTTGGTTTTTTAGAACATTATTATGTTCTAAAAAACAAAAGCTCGTCGTTGAAAAAATTTTCAACGACGAACATTTGAACGGAGCTCAAGACATCCGTTGAAATGTTCGCCGTTGAAAATTTTTCAACGACGAACATTTGTTTTTCAACGACGAACATTTGTTTTTCAACGACGAACATTTGTTTTTCAACGACGAACATTTGTTTTTTCAACGACGAACATTTTCAACGACGAACATTTGCTTTT
The DNA here is from genome assembly GCA_030248245.1 of Trissonchulus sp. WLG1_4. Classification (NCBI taxonomy): domain Eukaryota; kingdom Metazoa; phylum Nematoda; class Enoplea; order Enoplida; family Ironidae; genus Trissonchulus; species Trissonchulus sp. WLG1_4. Next base: position 12,467 of record JASANF010013017.1, on the reverse strand, counting down.
TCAACGACGAACATTTGTTTTTCAACGACGAACATTTGTTTTTCAACGACGAACATTTGTCCTATAATTACGTGTTATGTTCGCCGTTGAAAATGTTTCGATCAATCCAAAATTTTCAACGACGAACATTTTCAACGACGAACATTTTCAACGACGAACATTTTGCTTCGATAAATCGGGCCCTGGTCGATTTTGGCAAATTTCCACAGGTCATATCTCGACAACCGGTAAGTCGTAGAGAGCTCAGATATGCTTTAAATAACTTCCCTCAAAATGATCTAAAACGTGTGAAAATTTGAAAGAAATCAAAAAAAGTGCAAATATGGCCACTTCATGGTCGATTTTCTCAGAAATATTAAGTCATAACTTTCTCGTAATTCCAGTAATCCTGATTTTGTTTTTGAAAAAATAGGATGACCGTTTACCTCCAATACTCACACTAGAAATAATACAGTATGTTACAGCAACTGTCACGGAAAAAACTCACAGTTTCATAATCTCGTAGCGCCAGCTTGAATTTTCCCAAAGCCATATTGGAGGCTGCTCTTCGATAATAGCCCTGAAATAATCAAGGCAGTTGGGGCTGACACAAGACAAAAGAAAAAAGGGCAGAAAGTTTAACAAAACTCACACGAGCTGATCTACATCTAACCTCTGTGGCCGTACCTATTATAAAGTCACACTTCACTACTCGAACTCTCAACACACTAAATTAATTTAAAAATTTCCCTGTGGTCCCCCCTTTGGTTTATATTTTTGGCAGGAAAATTTTTTCGCAAGTGTTCATTTCACCAAAATTTCACAACAAACAGTGAGATTCTGTCAATTTTTTCCAAAAAAAACTTTACCGTGGTTGTTTAGTTTACCAGTAAACACAGTACACACACAAAAATGTATGTTTGTGATTAGGTTTCTTATTTCATACTATCTTTCAAGCCTGTATGATTATTATTATATTTTATTCTTTAGTACTAGTGTTTGGCTGGTCAACTTTTTTATGCCAGTTGGTGGCTTTACATACTTAACTGTAAATTCAAACTAGTATTTTAGCAAAAATCAAAAGCAACGAATAATTTATGAAAGTTCAACTAAACGCACTACTCAGAACCATGCGGTGACACATGTAGTTCGGTGGATGAGAAGGGAAGACTCTACTCCCACCTAAAATATAGTCGCAGGGGATTGAGGGGGCCCCACTCAATGGGGGGTCATGCCGGAGGCAAGCAATGAAATGACAGCGCGTAGGTCTAATTTTTGAGCCAAACCCTTTCTATCTTGGGTGTATTTTAGCAGAACATTGGTAATTAATTACTATATAGTGGTGCGGGAAAAAAACCCTATTTTCAACTTTTCGGGTCGTCCTGTGCTCCACATAAATCGGATCCATTAATGCTCGTGGCTGTTATAACGGCCATCTTTCGCCTAACTGTTGCACTAATAAAATGGATTAACCACTCACGTTTCTGAGTAATGAGTCTCGAAACCTCCGGGAAAAAAAACCCTATGCGGGAAAAAAAACCCTAATGCGGGGAAAAAAAACCCTATCACTTTTTCTGGTTGTTCTATTAGCAGGGAATATAAACACAATTTCATCGTGTTCTACAACTCTTAGGCTGCAGTATGGACTAAAAAAACCGTTTCTGCGACATCCATGTGACTCACAATGATTCTTCAAAAATCGACCCGTTTTGGCAGAAATGACTTCTGCCCAAATAGGCATTTTTTCCGTATTTAAAAGCATTAAAAACAGATTTTTGCGCTTATTACGTGAGAAACAGCGGACAAACACCGCCCGCGTCTATCATTCTTGGATTTAATTGGTACGCAGCAGCTAAAACCTAAATATTGCAAAAAAATGCCAAATTTTGGTGAAACATCATCAAAACAGGTTTCGTAAGGGGTGTCGGGGTATGGCCCAAAATGACAAAAAACGACGTTTTGAGGCCGAATAAACGGTTTTAATGAACTCTACGCATGTTGTTAGCCCAGATGAACTAACTTTAGTAGCAACAATGGGTGAGTTTAGCAAAAAAATGCCACCAAACAAAATAGGGTTTTTTTTCCCCGCAATAGGGTTTTTTTTCCCGCACAAACTTTGACCAGTCACTGGTCAACCACAGCGTTTTTCACGGTTTTCGAGCTTCAGAAGTATAGAGGAAAGGTAACTCTCTTGAAAAATGCAAACGGCGTTAGTCAAAAGTGTTTTTGTGAAAAATTATGACAAGTCAAAAATTTGGAAAATTTTGTCACTTTGGAATTTTTCAACATGCAAAATTTTGAAATTTTATAAAAAACGCTAACGGAAATTGGTTGGTAAGTCAGTTTGGGATGCGCTTTCCACCTGCATACTCAAAAAGCCACTGAGTTCCCCGCAAAACGCGTAGGGTTTTTTTTCCCCGCACCACTATACAATCGGAGCTATTTTTAACTAAATTCGAGCCAAAACAGTGTCAAAAGTTGCTATTTTGTGGCAAGAACAAGGACAAATTGCGTCAGTTTTGGAACAGAGGTCAAAATTTCACAATATATTCAAGAAGACATGGTCCTCCACAAAAGGGGGAAAGAACCAGCAATGTAACCAAAATTGTCGTGATGTAGCTGTTAGTTGGTACATAAGGTGTCTGACCATGGTCTTGTACTTTTCCCTTAAAACTTGTAAAAAGTCATCAAATCAATAGGTAAAAATGGCAAAAAATGACCCAGTCTCGATCTCGGTAGTCTCGGTTTCGTGGTCTCGGTCTCAGTCTCGGAAAAAAACAGAGACTTCCATCGCTACTACCATCTTAATAGGGCGGCCTGATAATATGGGACCAGAAAACATACAACTATAGATAATACTACATCTTCTGAGCAACTAACTTTCACATAAGATGGATCTAATTCAATGGCCTTGCTTGCATCCGTCAAGGCGGCGCCATAGAGCTCAGTTTTCAAGTAAGCAAAGCTTCTGTTGCCGTAGTAAGCAGCTTCGTGTGCGTACAAATCAATGGCCGCTGAATATAGCTCGATAGCTTTCTCATAATGCTGCGCTGAAATAAACCAATAAGTGGCGGTTAGCAAGAAAAGCAGTTATCTGCAACACTGCAACTTCAGGGCGGACTGACTTATTACAAAAAATTATCTGCAAAACAGCCCTTGCTGAGCTTCAAACTGATTGCGACTAATAGTAAAACTAAACTCTGGCCAAAAATGTTGAACACTACACTCATGGACACAACTGATAACGTACCCTTAGCAGCTATTCTTACTATAACGTACTCAGTGTATATACACTTGATGGCTGAAATTCGTTCTTTTCGCAATGAAATTACATGTCTTTCTGCATTGTTTCAGTATTCAACATTTTTTGGTCAGACATTAGCCAACTCAAAGAAAACAGCCCCTTAAGTAGTCATACATAGATTTAACGCAACCTTTGAAACATTTATTCGCCTCATCTTTTATTTCATCAGCTTTTGCCTTCTCTTCGCTGAGTTGGTCACCACCGTTCAGCAGATCGGACATATTCAAAAAGGCCAAATTCTACAATCCATAAAAAATTCTAAAATGTAAGTATCTATATTATGCCCAATCCAGAAGTCCTGTGTCAAAGTGAGGGCTATCTAGATCAAAAATTAGGGTCCTGCAATTTTGCTTATGTTTACAAATGTTATATACTCCCCCAAGGCACCTGTTTCAAATTTGGAATTTTTGAGGTATCGTCCATTGCAAACTGCATCTTCTGCATTTTTCGAAGTGAACGCGGGCCAAATTTCAAAGCCAAAAATGGCGCCATAGTCTTTGTTTTCAGATAGATTTGCGTGCGCTATGAGACATGAGTTATGACGGTTTACGACATCGCTTAGGCTTAAAATTTTTTTGAAAATTTTCAAGCTTTTTTCAGTAAGAAAAATAGATATTCACGGAAAGAGCATCACAAGCCAGCATACGTGAGCAGCTAGCGAATTCTGGGGGGGGGGGGGGAGCGTTGGCCACCGGAAAGGGGGGTGGGCAGTGCGGAGCTGCCGGCCGTTTTTTCTTCGTGAGCCACCAATTTCGCTTGGTGAGCCACCGAATTTGGCTTCGCGAGCTACCTTCAGAACATTCTAACATTCTTGGGGGGCAGGGGGGGGGGTGACGCACCTGTCTGGGGGGGGGGGTGAAGATGCCTTCTGGAGGGGGGGGGGGGTGGGGCGGTATGCAAGCCAGTGCATTTACATTTATGGAGAGCAAGGCCAGTGGCGTACCCAGGGGAGGGGGGCTAGGGGGACATCAGCCCCCATTTTTTCACCTTTTCCAGTGGTCTCCCTTTTGGTTGTATGACACCGCCGAAAAAAATTTCCGCCACGTCGCCAATTGACCAAATTTACACTAATATCTAAAATTCTTTTCGAAATTCATTACTGCTATAGTATATATAAATATATATATATATATCAGGGTTGGGCACCGGAAAAAAACTCCCGGAAAAAAACGGTTTTTTTCCGTTTTTTTCCGAGGGGTCGGAAAAAAACTCGAAACTGGTAAGTTAGTCCAGTAATGGTCAAACTTGCACAAAATGCTATAAAATTGTTTAGAAAAACGAATGTAAGACTTATTTGTCACTAATGAACGTTATTGAACTAATTGGCAATGGGTGGATGGAACGATACTGACTTCAAATTTTGATATCTGTGTAACCCCTCATGAACATGGAAACATACGGTTTATTGAGAAGCTATGAAGCTATCCGTTCCTTTTCAGGGTGTCTATAATGAACCGTGTCTATAATCCCTGCCCTACCTAGGGTTCTCTATATGTTATACTGTATGTAAGCCGAACTACTATAAATACCTGCTTCCTCAATCGTTAGTCGCAAGTAGTGCTAAAAAATTTCATGACAGTTATAAATTTTAATATCAAATTTTCCGTGACGTCGGACCAGCTTATTTTATCGGATATAACTTTAAGATTTTACCACTTTATCTTAAGTAACCTGGAGCGGCTGTTTCCGTTCAACAGGCTAACAAAAAACTACTTGATTTTATGAAAAATTTAATTCAACGTTTCAAGTGAATTTTTAACATTTCAATAAGAGCGGATCTTCATTCAACCAGCGAAATAGGATCAACAACGAAACATACGCCGATCTAATCCCCATAGGGCTATACACATCTATTTAAGGGATAAATTTTTGTATTGGTAGACCGTATACGTACATTTCAATAACAAATCAAAATATTGAACCAGAATGCAACAGCATACAACATTGAGGCAATTATCCAGGGCTTCAGCTGTTCTATTTCAGCCAAGAAAGCGTTTCTCTAGACGCAATTACGACATTTTTTGGCGAAAAGTATATAATATTATGGCGATTTTCCCGTTTTTTGTGAAAAGTTTATGGAAAAATTGTTCAAATTCAATTGAGTCCAATTTTGAACTGCGAAGTATATAAATTAATTCTTCTTCAAAAATTAAAATACCCACCCTGAATGGCAGTTTGAATACACTTTGCAGTTTGCAATGCCAGAACCATTCCCTCTTCTGTCGACTTTAGAACCCCACCAGTAAACTGATAAACTGACAGCGAACTTACCCCACCTTAGTCCTGCACTCCTTCCTACCCCACCAAAACTAATTAGACAAATTTAAAACAGAAACACTGGCTATTATGGTAGTTATTGCATCCATCTAGTCCAGAAAAAGCGTAATAACTATTGAAGAGTTACCAGTGAATAATAATGAAGTTACTAAGACGCAAAATGTAAAATTACATTTCAGAACTACTTTACCGTCATTTTTGGACATCGGAAAAAAACTCGGAAAAAAACCGGAAAAAAACCTGAAAAAAACCGGTTTTTTTCCGGCCATAATTTTTTTCCGGAAAAAAACCAACCCTGATATATATATATATATATATATATATATATGTATATGTATATACATGACATTTATCTGGTATGATGTATGAGTAATGCTGACAACTATTATTGGTAATTTAGTTATAGTGATGCGGGAAAAAACCCTACGCGTTTTGCGGGGAAAAACCCTAGTGCTTCCTAACCTAACCTTTACAGATCAAATATAAAAATTTTGCATGTTAAAAAATTTCAGTGACGAAATTTTCCAAATTTTTGACTTGTCATAATTTTACACAAAAACACTTTTGGCCAACACCGTTAGCATTTTTCACAAAAGTTACCTTTCCTCTAAGCTTCTAAAGCTCAAAAACAGTGAAAAACGCTGTGGTTGACCTGTGACGTTCAAAGTTTGTGCGGGCAAAAACCCCATTGCTGCCGCCGCCAGACCCCCGCACTGCACCACCGTCCACCACCACTCTGATTTTTACAATATATATATTGCCTAGAATTGCTTTTTCTATGCAATTCCAAAAAAGCTCCAGCTTCTGGGCGCTTACGGCCTCAGACTCCTGCAAGTCTGCAGCCACTATTGATTATTGATTCAAGTTCTGGTGGTGGATCTTATGGGAATCGTCATTCCTGCCCATATTGCTACGCCACGCTCTGATTTATTCGAACATGCCTGGTTCTACTCGTGTGTCACAGTCCGTTCCTACGCCAGCAAACTGCACCAAGTGTTCGGGAACTATCGGCTCGAAGGACTATGTGGTTGCTTGTGGTCTATGCGGCATCACCGGTCACGCTGTTTGCTATTCTATTTCTGACGAACAATACCGGAAATTCGAGAAGGTTGGCGCTTTACCAATGATCAACATCATATGTGATACGTGCAAAACTCTTCCTCGACGTTTGGCTGCTCTCGAAAATGCTCATACTGCTAAGCCCACTGCTCTGGTCGCCATGCCCACTCACACCCAGCCCCCCGATATATACGTCTGATTTGGATAATCCCGAAGACCTGAGAATCGCCAAGATCGTCTCTGCCGTCCTGGGACAGCTTATTCCCAAACTCGATAGTATGATCAACAAAGCTATCAAAAAAATGAAAAAAGAATAATTTGGTGATTACGGGACTGCCGTTTAGATATGGCAATGGCCAACCGGTCGTGATTGCGGATGCAGTCAAACAAATGGCTGATATTGCTTGTGTGAACCTTGCTGATATCACAGCTTGTTATAGGGACGGTCCTGAGGACACTCCTCGAGGCAAAATAATAAAAATAAAATTCAAAACTCCAACTACTCTTTGGAAATTTCTCACTAATACTAAGAATTATCGCAACATTTCTTCCATTTTCCGTAAGGTCTGGGTCAGACCAGACCTTACATACGAGGAACGTGTTCAGGACAGAGCCCTACGGGCTGAGCTTGCTGCACGGCGAGCGAATGGTGAAAGTGTGATTATTCGTAATATGCGCATCGTACCGGGACGACCGGGACCCCCAAACGGGTCAGAGTAGGTGAGACTGTCTTTCATCGCTCTCTCGCGTTACTTATTAATGCTAGGAGTATACTGAACAAGTTAGATGATTTGCGTGCGGACATTTTTAGTTCTGATGTGTCATATGATAGCATATGACACATCAGCGATAGCATATTCTGCTTTACTAATAGATATATGCTTCTTCGTTGTGACAGAGAGTCAGGAAGGGGAGGTGGGGTTGCCGTATTTGTGCATAAATGTTATATATCGTATGAAGTTGATACCTTTTCGTGCCCCAATTACGACTGTTTAATCTTTGACATCTGTAACCATGGAAATTTTAGATTTTTCTTAGTTTCAAAATTCCAAAAAAGCTCCAGCTTCTGGGGCCTGCCGCCACCAGAACCTCGCAATCGCTATAATTTTAGGACGTGTTGCTGACCACTTTTTCAATGCAAATTCACTGTCAAAATTCTAAAAAGCTGAGTCTTCTGCGGATTGCGTGCACGTTTCACCCCCCCCCCCCCCATCGTCGACCATCAGTTCAGCTCCGCCTTCACGAAATCCTGGGTACGCTACTGAGCAAAGAGGTTTCTACAAGAAGCATATATACTTGGCTGAATAGCAAAAGCATATACGGGTCTCCCCGTTAAATTGGGGGTCCTCAATTCTTTATATGCTCGTTTACTTGTGCTTCATGCACGTTAATTGTATTTCTAAGCTGTATATATTTTTGACTGTTAACAATTTGAGATTAAGGGGGGGCTATATACCTGAAAAAGTGAAAATTTTAGGTTCTCCGACTCGCTTCAAATTTGCACACAATGTAGCCCCAGGGAAGGCGCATCGCAGATATGATACACTGGAACCAATACTTTTGCCAATTTTTCCCTAGGGGCTCCAAAAAATTCAATTTTGCGTGTAAACCATAGGCGCAAAAAAAGTTTTTTGTGGTTGCTAAGCGCCCCCCCCCTTTACTCAAAATTTTTGTAAACACTGACGAAGCTGATTTTTACATGATTCGATAGCCCAACGTCATATCTCAACCTCTATGATCCACTTTTTTAAATTTTTGCCCATGGCCTGAGCAATGACGTTAAATGTAAAATCACTCAAATTTGGCGGGTCCAAAAAACGGCCATTTTTTCACATTTCGCCCTCGATTTTTGGATTTGAAAATACATATCAAAAATCCGGATAATACGATTTTGCGCATACATGTGGGCTACTACTGTGCCAAGTTTCAGGCTGATTGGCATAATGTGGTTTGTGCTAGAACTGTCCAAATAAGGGCTACTTTTCGGCTTTTTGGCGTACTTTCGCCTATGTAAATACACTGACAAACGCACTGAACCAAAAGTGCACCTTCAAGCTTAATTCTTCTTATCTGAGGTAGAGGTGCCTTGGGGGAGTAACATGTGTGAAAATAAGCAAAATTGGAGAACTTTGATTTTTGACCTGGGTAGCCCCCCCCTCCTTCAGGGGGTAATTGCATTTTCAGGTGTTTTTTTAAAAGTCATAGTTCAGCGTTTACAAATTCAAATTACAAGCGAACTTAATTTTGTATTAAGGGGGCGCTCCGGGAATCAAGGATTTGGGCCGTATTTTTTAAAAACAGCCAAAATGACCTATCATTCTTGAAGGAAAGTTGCCCAAAATACTATTTCTGATGTTTTGACGTGCATATCTCCATAGCAAAAAATTTGGAAAAAATTGGACAATTTACTGATTTTATTCAACTTTTACACAAATTCAGCAAGTAAGCCAGTGCATCAACGCTTTTTGAGGTTTTGCAAACAGATGATACGTAGATTTTATTAGTCGTAATGAAAAATTAAAACAATTTTATTACGTTCTGTGCAAAAAAATCGCACAAGAAACCATTTTCAGAAGCAGCAGACTCAAATATAGTCTGTGTGAATACAAAACCAATTTTTCGGCATTCGATTATAAAATGCTGGTAAGATATTTTTCTACAAAATTTTACACAATTATAGCCTTATAGCTCTGCGCAGTTGAACAACTTTTTAGTTTTTTAAAATAAAGCTTAGTAATTTTTTTATATAAATTTTATTGCTCAGAGTTCGACTTCGAAAACACATAATGATATTTTTTATCCAAACCTGACATAATTGTTAAAAACCAAAATAATGTTCAACTAGAGAAGCGCACAAGCTACATTTTGGTATATAAAGTGTGACTATACGCAAAGTATAAGCAGAGTTATCGTTTGCCGAAAATTCACTCAGGTTTGGTGCTCTGGGAGTCACGTGACATGATCACGTGATTTGAAATTTCGCCTCCAGTGTTCTTTTGTGCCATAGTACATATATGTATAGTAAAGTTTGACATTTGCCAATTTTTTTGCTAGTTTTCAATGTAACCCCCGATTCCCGGAGCGCCCCCTTAAGTCGAACAATATCTTACCCAAATGTATGCCATGCATTGAAACTTAACCTTTGTTTATCTTTCCATTACACGCGGCAAAATAAGGTCTTTTCTTAAATATTAGGATTTTTTACAAAAAGTTTGCGCCACAGCTCTATATAAATCATACGATTATATACCTGTTGAGGCTGAAAATTGGAAAAGTTTTTGACATGTTTAAAATCCCCAGGCATCTCTCTCGCTGTTTTAATAACTAGCCAATTTACTGAAAAACTAGTTTAAAAACAAAAGCACCGAAAATTTAACATATTTTCTTGTAATTAAAGCCCTTTAAAAATGACCACAGGTGAAATTTCGAAAAAAGTGAGACATGCCTGCAGATTTTAACCTTAACAGCAATGTGTCAAAAATTCATGCTCATTGCTCGTCATTTGAAAATTCGTTCAAAAATACAGGCGTCATTTGTAACTTGAGTTGTGTGGGCGCAAAGTTTACATAGAAATCACAAAAACGGTGCAGGGTTATGCAGTTGGGGGGGGGGGGGGGGAATAGTGGACCTATTTTTTTGAGTAAAGCACCTTGGGGGAAGCATTTTTACTTCAAGAACCTCTATTTCATTTTCTGGATTTTCTGAGATTTGACTCCCCGAAATCTGAACCCTCAGCGAGGGACGTTTTTGCCATTTTTTTAGATAGTAGATACCCGTGTTTTCTCCGTTCAAAACGTGTCTAAATGGAGTCGGAATAATGTTTGCAATTTATTAGAATCAAAACAAAGGCTCTTTGACCGGGTTCCGGCCGAAAAATTGGCCAAATTCGCTAGAAACGTCCAATTGTTGACCAAATTCAAATTTGGCCTTAATTTAGGCTTGGGCTTAGGCTTAGTATAGCAGGCGGGGAAAAAACCCACCCCATTTTTTGGGAAAAAACCCACCCCGGTTCCGGAACTTGGGTATACGGTACAGGTCTAAAAACTTTCCAGCGTATAGTACAGTCCCTGTGGGCAAACGTATATAAGCGGTATCCAAAAGGGGTCCCGCTGGTCATTTTTATGAGTCAAAAATTTTGACCGCCCATTTTTAACCCGACATGGCTCCAGGGGAGCTGAGTTTGGAGTCTCATTTCTCAGTACTAAGCAGGGTTGGTTTTTTTCCGGAAAAAAATTATGGCCAATAAAAAACCGGGTTTTTCCGGTTTTTTTCGATTTTTTTTCCGATGTCCAAAAATGATGGTAAAGTAATGTGTAATTTTACATTTTGCGTCTTAGTAACTTCATTATTATTCACTGGTGACTCTTCAATGGCTATTACGCTTCTTCATGACTAGATATGTAAATGCGATAACTACCATAATTATAACTACTTATAAGTGTTTCTGTTTCTGTAGGAAGGAGTGTAGGACTAAGGTGGGGTAAGTTCGCTGTCAGTTTATCAGTTTAATGGGGGGGGGTTCTAAAGTCGACAAAAGAGTGAATGGTTCTGGCATTGCAAACTGCAAAGCAGGGGCGTAGCCGGTGCAACTGAAGAATAGGGGGGGAAAATTCCATTTGGACTTTTCATTGCCGAAAAACATCATTGTATACGTTTTTCAGTGCGCTGAGTTCATTTTTAGCACTTTCGAAGCGAAAAAACGTTGATTTTTAGGCTTTTCGAAAAAATTCAAATTTTGTCGAAAATCATCATTTTTCGACATATGAATGAATGATGAATTGTCGAATAGTGATCATCATTAATTGTCGAAAATTATCATTAATACAGTCGTATAATTCAGTCTTGAATTTGATCATCATAAAGTAACACATAATAGTATATTTAATTCAGCTTTGTTTGCAACATATTCTGCTCAATTTTGCCAAAATAGTTCAATTTTCCTAACTATAAAATAGGCGAAATACACGTCGTCAAACTGAGCTTATATATCGAAAGTTTTTGTTTCTTATTGGGTAGACAATAAAATAATTACATTTTCCCAGAAAAAATAGCCATCTTTAGTCATAAGTACCAATTTTTAATAAATTCAAATACCATAAATACTAATTCAAAATGTCACTGATGCTCAGCATCAAGATGGCACTGACAGTCAACTTAGGCGCAAAAGTTCAGCTTTATTTATAATTCCACAGTAGCAAGTGCGCTTTTATTTGATGCACGCAACAAAGACTAATCCCTTGCTCACCCAAATACTAAGCCTAAGCCTAAGCACTAAGCCTCAGCCTAAGCACTAAGCCTAAGCCTGAGCTCTGCGTCTGAGCGCTAAGCCTAAGCACTAAGCCTACGCCTAAGCCTGAGGCCTAATTTGAAGAAAAAACCTGCCAGGAAGCATCAGAAATGACTTTACTGCACGAAAAAAACGCAAATAGCTTCATATTTTGAAAAAATTCCCAGCTATTGCCCGAAATTTGTACAGAATCTTACTTGTGCTGTAACGCTTCTATTAGCCTGATCCAGGTAGCTTCAGAAAAAGTTCTGTAACTTTTCAAAGCCTGAACCGATTTACAAAATTTTTACAGCATTTAGTAGCTTAGAAGTTATTCTTTCAATCGTAGCAGCAGGTTTTCATTTGATTCAGTATTTTTGCCTAAATCCAATTTGGCGCAAAAAATTTCATGTAGTTTAATTTTTGGACAGTTTGATTTCCAGCTAAAGCTTACATCCTATCAACTTCTAACCTAGCCTATTCGAAAGACCGTTCAATTTTAACCCCCCTGGGTTTGGGGGATATAGGGGGACTCCGGATCATTAGTCGAAAAAATGCTGTTTTTCCGACTTATGTATTCCA